>JAPYYV010003671.1:0-17906 GCA_030522625.1 Copidosoma aretas
CTCACGGTATTTTCCGGAAAAACAAAAATAGAAAAACTGTCAAACGATGCATGGCACAAGTAGCACACGACAGGAACAACTCACCAGTTCGGAGGGCATGGTGTTGCAGGACCTGAGAGGTATGCTGTAGGTGATGGGAGCCGGTTGGCTCCTGTACTCGTTCAGGCACGTGCTGTTCTTGGACAGGCCCCGGGGATAGACGAACCCGTGGAAGTTAACGTTGCCCTCCGTCGATATGTGCACGATTATCCGCTCGCGCGCGCACTCTATCTGCACCGTGTCCGCTATCGACACCATTCCGCCTCCGCCTCCCGCTGCCGCTGCCGCTGATGCTGCTACTGAAACAGACGATCCGGCGTTGAATTTGTTATTATTATCATTTTGGTATTTTCAAACAAATTAAAAGAAACGAAAGCTTTGTAATAATAATAATGAGATGATCGGGAAACGTGGAAGAGTAGGGTTGCCGATGCTAATTATTGTCCGGACTGCAGCCGCTCGATCATCGGCCGCACGAGTCAACTACAACGATGTACCTGTGATCGATGCGAGTACACGTAGAACAAATATGCGGGGAGAGCTGGCGCAGAAATAATACGCGCGCGAAATTTATTCATCAGGTTACGTGCCTTAATCATCCCCCGCCAAACCATCGGACGCTCCGCTCGCGGGCCTCGAATCGGCGCGTCGTCGGAGCCGCGGTCATCATCGGCCGATGCTATTAATTAAATCGGCCGAACGGTGTGTACCAAGTACTTATCCACGCCGCGGTTGTGCCGTTTCTGTATTATAAGTACAGTGTGTACCCTTTGCGTGTATGTGCCTCGCACAGTCGAACCTCGTGTGTCTAATGTACGTGGGTATAATAACCCTATGTGTATAGAGAACAGTCCTTTCCATTTACAGAGTGATAAACGAACGCGCGGAAGAGCCAGCTACTTACATATAGCGACTATAAATGGTAGACACGCCATGCCACGAAATCCCGTGTATCAATGGTAACTGTACATGTTGCGCTGTTGCTGTTTGGTTGTCCTTTTCATTTGCCGCCGACTTGGACTCGATACTATTATATATCATGTACATTTGTACGTTTGGTGTATTAGGCGTATATAACACGTATATATATAATATACACCGATGGCTGCTTCTCTCTCTAACAATGATACGTCTTGTGCGACGTAACGGTTCGGCTATAAGGCCTCATACATAGAGAGTGAGTACATCGTACTGTTACAGAATTGGCGATAGCGGAATATCGTGCGGGTAATACTTATGCATCAAATCGTATATCATACACGATTCAGAGCACAAATCGGGAGAAAAGAGGCGGGACACGCACGAATGACACACGCGATTGAATTCCTTTCAATGCCATCGTGCGTGCATTCCATATATATGTATACACAGTTGTTGTCATACCATCCGTGACGGTTGTGCTCTGTACCCCGCTCAACGGTTGTTTCCGATTAATCGATCCCCCGGAGTTTAATAACCCTATCCTGCTTCTTCCCATTCGCGGAATGATCGACACTTTTTCTTTTCCCTCAAATTACAAACAGTAAATCGGATACGAAAAAATTCTCACCTCTGTTTTGCCGAGATAATAGTACGATTGAAAAAAATGCCGTTACTTGGGTATGTTTTTTTTCTTTCTTTTTTCGTTACGCTTTAGTTCTCGAAACGAAGAAATATCGGTACCTTGCGGACCAAAGAAGCAAAATACAGAAGTGAAATTTTCAAGCGTTTCGAACTTTCGATCGAGCAGACCATAATATTACATCGGTCTGTTAATGATACACGTATATACAGGCTGTTTAGCAAATAACAAGACGCTCTCGGTGAAACGCGTAACTGTATACAACACAACGAAGTCTAAAGCTCACGTGTCGTAAATACAAAGTTATACATTACGCAAGCAGTACAGAGTGTAATAACCCGTTCGTCCGATACGACATCTAGGTACATCGATTAATCGTATAATCGTATTCGGCATTCGAAAGGCACCCAAAAGCCAACTCACTTTCTAACGCGTGACCACTTGCGTACACTTACATTTAAATTATCATACATAGTTATTGATGTCCTGCACAAGCCGACCAACACTCGAAGTAAAAAGAGAAAGAGTCGCACAATCGCAACATTCGCAACGGGAAAAACGATTCGCGCAAAGCCCGTATCTATTAGTTAGCAGAGAGCGTAGGTATATATGCACGCGATTTATAATCACGAGACGAACGAGGAAGACGAGGATCCGGCGGAAATGGGCAAGGACTCCGCGCGCATACAGATATACGTATACTCCTAACAGGCGAATATCCTCCATTATTCGACTGAGTCACGCAGCTCTAAGCTTAACGACTGTTGAACAAAAAAAAGCGCCCCCCCCTCCCCCCCTTTCCCCCCCCCCCCGTAAGAAAAAAAAAATCAACGTCGTCAGCCAGACGACACGAAAAAAAAAAAAAAGACAAACATCATGCGTCACCGAATCGCGAGAAAACCCACTACAGTACATGATGGTACGGATGAAAATCCTATAGCGCCATAATCACCCGCTTCGAGATTCCGGGACGCGATTACAATCCACGGCATGTACACATCTTATCTCGCCACTGTGTAAGCATATCTCATCTCCTGTGTCTCTTCCCCTTTTTTTGCACCACCTCTTTCCACCCCCCGTGTATATTTGTGCGTGTTTACTCCGTTTCTTGCACAGCTTCGTTGTACGTTCCAACGTTACTATTTTTTTATCTTCATCCTCAGTCGCGTTTCGTTTTTCCCTCTGCGCGAGCTGAAGAATGAAGGAGACCGAGGGTGAGTACCTATAAATACATGGGTTGTTTCACGAAGACCGGGATATTTTGGTGCGTGAAATAGGATTTTAAAAATTTAGTGTTTAGAATTTTTTTATTATTTTTTCCACGTTATGGGAGATCCAAACTAGCTGGAAACTTTTGGGTCCGGCTCTATTGTCATTTTTAGAAAACGCATATTAATTTAAATGGGATTTTTAAAAAAATTTAAAAAAGCATTTCGGTAATGACAGGCCTATTTTTAGTGGTACTTTTTTGGCATTTCTGAAGCGATAACTCTATGACTAGTCACATTCGAATTTCTAGTTGAAAAAAAATTGGTCGGTATGCTAGTTCGCCCTACTATACAAAATGGTCAAATGTCAAAGAATGGACCGCTTGACCCTACTACTTAAATCATTTGTCTCGTGCGATTCAATAGTGTCAAAACTAGGCTTCACAATTAGAATGCCTTGTACACTTTCAAACATTTTTTTTAATCGTCCTAAACTGCTAGAAAAGGTGCTAGACGGTTAAAATTATTGGAAAATACAGCTTCAAAAATTAATAATTTAACACATGGGCAGCATAAGCCAATAAAAATGAAATTTTTAAATACTTCGCGTTACGGTAATGATATTTTGGCCTGTTTTTTCCATCCTACGGCCATGGCAGATATATTATCGACTTGATTTTAAAAGGGCTGAGTATATTGAGAAATATAGTTTACAGGATTTAAAAAACATTTTGACTCAAAATAATAAAATGCGTTGTTTATAAACTTACGCTTCATAAAATATCGCAGTTTTTGTGAAATGACCCATATATGTTATTAAAAACTTACTGTTCAAGTTTGCATGGAGTGTTGGCAATGGTGTTACATTGGTTATCAATTATTCGTCAATGTTTATTAATTTATTTATGTGTATACCATGCAATAAAATAACTAAATATGAAGACATTATTATATAATATGACTTATTATTTTATTACATTATATACTTATACTTTATTAAAAACTACTCTGTTCAAGTTTAATATAAGTCTACTTACGAAACGTAATCTTCTTATTTCTTGCACTGTTGTTCATCGCTTACTGCTCCGGAGAATACGTGTTCACTCGACGAATGACTAGATCACACTGTGAATGAATTCAATGAATCATCTGGTGAGCTGCGCGGCTCATTGCGCATTGTAAAGTGCGCAGCTCAGCTAGGTCACTGACCACTGACTCACTTAGTTGACTAAGCTCAGTGTGATCTAGTTATTCGTCGAGTGAACACGTACTATACTGAGCAGAAGTGACGAACAACAGAGCAAGAAATAAGGCTTATATTTCGTGAGTAGACTTATCTTACACTTAAAACTTTAATAGAGTGGTTTTTAATAACAAATACGTATATAACGTAATTATATAATATAGTAAGTAATACAAGCAACACAATAATTACACAACATAATATATATACATGAGTAATTTCACGAAAAACGGCATATTTTGGTTGGTGAAATAGGATTTTGAAAATTTAGTGTTTAGAATATTTTTTTTTTACGACATCTAAACTAGCTGGAAACTTTTGGGGCCAGCTCTCTTGTCATTTTTATAAATCACATGTTTATTTAAATAGTATTAAAAAAAAATTTTAAAAAACACTACTAATAACACACCTGTCATTACCGTGATGGTACTTTTTTTGGTAATTCTGGAGCCCCAAATTGAAATTTTTCAACAAAATTTAGTTTGATGCATATATATGCACACTCGGCGCTTTTGTACATTAAGTATAGTCCCCTTATTGATGATTGCAATTACCTTTAAGATTAAGGGCATTACAGGAATGACCGCTTATTTTAGTCAGCAGAACATTCCTCGGATTAGAACGCCTCGTACACTTTCAAAAATTTTTTTGTGTCGTCCTTCTGACCAGAGAGTGTGCAAGACGGTTTAGATTATTGGCAAATAAATTTTGAAAAAATTAATAAGTTAACACGTAGGCAGCATAAGCCGCTAAAAAGGAAATTTTTAAATGCTTCGCGTTACGGTAATGATATTTTGGCCTGTTTTTTCCATCCTACGGCCACTCAAAATATTTTTTCGACTCGATTTCAAACGGGCTATCAAGAAAAAATTAGTTTACACTGTTCAAAAAAAGTTTCGGTTGAAAATAATAAAATGCATTGTTTATAAACATAGGCTTCATGGAATATCGCAGTTCTTGTGAAATGACTCATACATATATGTATATTTATTTGTTTGAAGTACGCGCAGAGTGTGATTCATCGGAAGAAGGCGTTGTACGGTATGGAAGCCTCGTCTTCGTGACGTTAGTCTGTAAGGACTAATATAAAGGGCGCGGACTGCGGAGGTAACAAAGGTGTGTCGAACGCGAGAGACACGCTACGCTCCGTCGCGTATGCCATTCGCTGCGCGCACACACACATAAGTACTTGTCTCTCGCGCTTTGACTCTCTGCTGTGTGCGAATGCCGACTTCCGCTCTTCCTTGCAACCATCATATCCATGCATATATTTATGGGCACTCTGTCACGGCTCTTCATTATATATATAGTATATAGTTGCATGCATGGTAAACCCGCGCATGGGTACCTGTATGCGTATGAACATAAATGTACGTTACGCGCATGCAGTAATTTGAGCACTTCAAACAAAAAAATGTGTCCAACTCTTCTTCCAGGAACGGCGGGTAAGTGGGTACCATTGAATGAATGAACGGCTATTTGCTCTTGGGGAATGAAAATGAATTTTCACGGAGGATAACTCGAGATTCGTCATTGCACTGAAACTGAAAAAACGATCGCCAGACCAGACGCTCGTATATATTATGTGAGTAAAAATATTAGTACCGATCTGAGATGACGTGCCCGAGTGGCCGTACTTAATGTGCATACAATATTATTTTTTACTTTACGCACAAACATTTACGAGCCTCGAGCTGTAACGATCGCGTGGGACAGTCCATAGAGTTGTACGGTGGCCGGCGACAGGCCGGGCGCTGCGCGTGTATGTATCGTTATGCAAGCGCTGCACTCGTGACTCGTGATCCGACAGTTTGACGCGTCTCCCGTCACATATAGGCATACCGTGGATAGTCCGCGCGCGTCTATGTAATAAAATCGAGAGGTTTATAGCCCGCAGCGTCGTCAAGATGAGACCTATTTATACGAAGATGAGAACCGACGTGCACATCATAATACAAATGAATAATGGCCGATGTCCTTCTGCTTTGGCAAAACTGCCCTTCGACCTTTTCGCAGAACCGTTCGGAGTGAGTCGAGCGCTTTGTTTATTTCTGTTTGTTGTCAGACTTCTAGCTCAAAAACCTTTCCACACCGAACGCTCTTGTTTCACGCGCGCGGCGCCCGCACTCTTCGTGTTTTATTTCGCTATGTTTTTTTTTTTCTTCTACTTTTCGCTCCGAAATTTTACGAGCCAACCCTGACGCGGGGCCCAATACTCGGGCGCGAGTGGTTCGTAGAGCACGAGAACGCGCGCGCGCGCGAAAAAACCGGATTTCTCGCCAACGGTACGCACCGATGTATTATACACTTCAGCGGAGCCGTTTCGAGGGGCGCGCAGCCTCCGGAGCATCGCGCCCCTCCCGGGGGGGTTCGATTGGAATTGTTCGCCTCTCGCGAGCCGGAACAAAGTTCGAGGTTTAGTTTTCTCCGATCTTCGTGCAGGTAGCGTGTAGCAACGGTATACAGGCGCGCCGCGAGAGTTTCGTTTCAGCGCAACTTTTTGCCGCGGCCTCGCGTTGATATTATGATGCCGGGGTGTGTACAGGCCGCCGGCGCTCGCGCGAAACTGGTTTTTCCTCCGAATGCAGATGTGTGCGAGCGTGCGAGGGAGCGAAATCGTTATTTTTAGATTCTGACGACGACGCGAGCGTACGCGCCGTTGGGTTTCTTCCACGCATCGGGAGTTGGATTTTTGTGACAAAAGGAGGAGAGAGAGCGAGGAAAGAAGAGCGCGGGTTGTTACTGTCGGGCGTATAATGAAGCAGGGGAGATGTGGGGAGGCTATACAGGACGCCTGTCAAGCTCCAATATTTCAGTGTAGTATGGTGTAGCAGGGGGTCGATATCGTTAGTTTTTTTCGTCCGTTTTTCGAGAACTTTACATTTCTGAACATTGCGGATGATTTTTTTTTTTCTGGCGTGCGCGGACAAACTCTGCACGGTCAAGGCGAATATCCCGTAGAACTCGTTTCAAACCGATTTCTTTATTTTTCAACCAGTGCAAAATCTTCCCTATTGGCTGTGGCTTTTCATTTCAAACCTCGATGTGGGATTGGTTGGCCTTTTTATCGTTCGCAATTAAGAAGCACCGGCATGTATTTTAAAAGTTACCGATCGATCTCCATAACAATTTCGTCAATATCTTTTGCCGATCAAAAACTAATCCAAGTTATAACCGTCATGCGACAAAAAATACGATCGCTTTCTCCATACGCGAGATTTTCTTCGCACAGCTGGTACCCTTCGACCTTCACCCAATTATTTCCGCAGTGCCGATGGTTCGCGATTAAACTTTATAATGAGCAAATTAAAGCAACGTTAAGCACAACGATTACCCAGCAGTTTGCTCGTACGAATAAAAAATATGTAGAGAACATCAAAACGATACACACGCAGCAATTGGCACACCGATGCACCCGCGTTTTATTCATCGAAAGAGAAAGAAGAAGAAGAAGAGCCGAACGGGGTAAATAATAAGCATCCTCTCTCGAATGTGTCCGTCGCAGCCTTTGTACGTTATACATAATCTGCACCCATCGCCGTAACAGCCGCGCGCGCCGTACCCGCGCGGTCACGGTGCGTTGCGCCTCAAAGTAGCTTCATCCGCGCACTTGCGCCGCTGCGCGCATGGCGAACAAAAAAGAAAATTATCCGTCCAAAGGCTGCACCACCTCGCTTTATCTGTAATGCCTGGCTGTGCATCGGTATATCCGTATACACGAGTGACTCTGGCGATCGGGGCACACGATAGGGCCCGCGGTGTGCACACGCGCGCGAACGGCTATACGCACCAACCCCCATTATACATATGGGATAAGCGTGTATGTCCGAATAGGCGCGCTTCTTTCTCTCCATGCGCGTTGGAGGGCCACGAACGGCTGCTTTGCATGGATGCGCGTATAATTGGGAAATGAGCGCGTGTATGGTACAGGGATGCGCGAGCACGCGCCCGGTGCTATTGTTCCGAGTCCCGGGGCAGAACAACCGCGAGGCCGCGTACAGGCGGGTGGGTTGCAAAAGTTGTTCGGCCACCAAATCTAGTGGGCGTGCGCGCGCATAATGCTCGTACACGTATTCATACACATAGGTGCAGGGTAATGGACGATACTGCAGCGGCGCGGAGAACAACGGACCGACGTTTGCGTCGGTTGCGTCACTCGCGGCTCGGTCTTTATTTCAAGTAGCCAAGTGTATACCGAATGCCTGCTGTTGTTCGCCGCGGCGTTTTGTTTCGAGGTACCCGATGAATCTCCGGCCTATTCTTATGCATATAGATTCGTGTTGACGTTGACCGACGGGCGCATCCTGCGTCGATGCGGAATTGCTTCTTTTTCTTCAACTACTATTTCGCTCGAGCAATGTTATACTATGTTATGTTCAAACTCTTACGAGCGGCGGAACGGATCCTTTTGTTTTGTTTCCTTTTTTGCTCTTCCAATTTTTTTGTTGGTTTTTTTTTTTCTGCAATTTTTCACACAACTCGGAGCAAAAACAAAAGGACTTTTCTTCTTTCTTCTTCCTCGGGCCGAAGGGAAATTATTTGGAAAGCAAGTATAATCTACATCCAATGTGCGTTGCACACGTTTTGTACGGAGAATAATATCGGCGAGCATATGCTAAATCTGCCATTTCTTCCGCTTTTGTTTCCTTCGGTAGCACGAGTGTATACGTAATGTTTGTATGCAAAGCCGATGGAACGTACGATTCTTTTGTTGCATGGAATACTTTATACAGCGAAGAAAGATAGCCACTGGGTCTCCGTACAGGTCCTTAAAGATATTAGCATTAGAGTGCGATCGTTGGATACGATAATAACATGGTGATTTTTCGCGTAGTAATTCTCGCAACGACAGATGATTTAATCAGAAGGTGCAAGTAACCGAGTACTTTACAATATACACTTTTCAAAACTCCCAGCAGATGTAGCTCAAACATTTGAATCCGCGACACGTAAGCGTCGCGACTCCCCGGACTCTCCGGCATTCCAAAGAACAAAAAAGACATTCGCCTAATGTACATTCTGCTCTCGTCTCTCGTGTCTGCGCAGTTGTGTACTTATACTTTAAAAACAGCCGGCGATGGACAAAAAAAGGCCCAGACTGTACGGCGAAACGTAACACTGACCCGACGGAATTTTTAATGCTACACTGAGACGACGCAAGTGTATTATAATGGTTCACTTGGGCCGGGCCCAATGGAAACATCGTTACGTCAGACGGTACCGCGGGGTCTGGAATATCAAGTGCAGAGCGAACGAAATATCGTCGACGAGTTGTTAACTGCTAGCGATTACGGAGGAGTGGTTGAATAATTCGCTCACGACGATCATGGATGAAAATGCATTCACCGTGTATCGATAATCCGCTTGGAAACTTAACAGCAAAAGCTTGACGATGTCTGAGTAGAAAAAAGGTTGAAAAAAAGAGCGAGATTTTGTCTTTCTGAGTTGTTGTGCAGTATCAGCACCGTCATGCAGTGATCGAAATTACTTTATAATAATACACCGTTCTCCCCTGGGAATGACTGTTTTCACAAGAGTAATTAGTTTTAACTACAGACTATACGTATGGTGTATTTTTTTTATCCTTAATTACACTTACACATTTGATTATTTGATACATCTGTGATTAACCAAACAAATTAATAATACTAAAATGATATTGCTTTCTCAAATAAGAAAAATTGTTTAGCAACTCCTTACGAAGCAGTAAAATTTTTATTTTAGTATTATCTCGTAACACATAAGTAAATAAATTAATAACTCCTACGTTAGATTATATTAATTATTCTTTACTAAGGAGGCAAAGAATAATAGCTCTTGGTACATCGGGTGTAAAGTACATTTTACTTCCTACTTTGCAGTAATCGATTACTTTTTTTTGCTGTACATTTGAAAACCACTATTATGTGCCCTTTCTAGTTAGAATCGATTACTCGCGCAAATACAGTTATTCAAATTTTATTTTGCTTTTCGAATCAAATCATCGTGAGTAAATCTCAGAACAAAGCGAACGATTAAAATGTAACAACAGAGACTGCGAACGCCTGTTACAGTATGAAAACGGGCATATTCCGAATAACAAACCGCCACAAAAACGGAATAATCACCAAAAAAAATAGGGGAAAAAAAAAACTTCACACGGAACCATCATCGGCAATCTCGGCCCGCGCACAAATAATGGCACTTTCATCGCGCGAAGGAGAGATGTGCCGTTACATCTATCTCTCTATTATTACATACTCCGCCTCATCCTTCTCTTGGTCAGGGTCTTGCGGGTGCGAGCACGATGAGCCCGGCGAAGAAGCTACTTCGTGGCTGGCCAGCCTCGCGTTTTTCTCTAATCATCGCGATCATTATAACTGTCCTCGTGCTTCGGGGAAAAGGACCCCCCCCCCCCTTCCCCGTTCAACCTTTTTTTTACGTCCACGATGGTATTTTTCTTTTTCGTATTTCACACCGGCATTATAAGTCTATATACCTGTACGAGTATCCACTAATGACAGGAAGGGATGGTAGGATTAGGCGATGTTCGATGCGTGGGATTTGCGCAACGGCGAGCGGTTTCGAAATGAAAATAATATACTTCTGATTGGGGGATCCTGGAAACTGATATTACCACCGATTATTTCCCCGAGGTTCGATCTGTGCGAGCTGCTCTCTCGTGTATTAACGGTGCAGTTTTCAAACCGTACCCTTACGATACTAATTATGTTTTCTTTTCATTTTTCAAAAAAATCCTTATATGTTGTTTCAAGGAGTTGCAGTTTTGGTTTTCGAGGATTTTTTTCTCTGATGGAAAAAGAACCCTGGACACCAAAAACAAAAATCACTAGTTAACTTCAAAGACGACTAGTTCATTGCACAATGTCTGAAACACAACCAGATGAAGGAGTTCTAAAAATAAATATAAATAAAAAAGAAATAACAGCAGAAACTATGTTTATCCAAATATTCGAGTCAACGAGTCCTAAAGATGTAAGATTATCCGGAATAAAAAGAAACAAGATCATAATATAGGAAAGAAGATGAGACACAAGTACAAAAAGCATCCACGAATAAATAGAGACAACTGAGAATTTAAGCCCACGGACTAGAGACCAAAATCATCAGGTTCGGCAGTCAAACAAGGAACGATATAATAAACATACACAGTCGTGGCGACAAGATGAGCCTGTTATGCCCTTCACATAAAACGCTCTACACAAAAAGATAAAGATCACCGCATCACCGGACAGACAGTCTCGATCCATTTATTATAACCATCGTCTCGAGATAACTCGATAGAAATCAAAAAGAGTCTCGACCAGTAACTCGTTCAAGCGCGGTTGTAATTAATCATCCAACCAGATGAAAGATTCAATCATCGAAAACAATAAGAGAAAAAAAAACAATGCAAGTAAAAGTGTTGGATCGTTGGAAAAAAATAAAAGAAGAAATCAAACGATCGAATGGGCGCGAGCGTCCTTTTCCCCCCGTGATTAATACGTAACACAATAGGTGCCTCTACCATCACCTAATACACACTCAAAGACCTCGAGCGGTTGTGTGAATTTAACACTCGACAGAGAAGAGGCACTGCATGCAACGCAACAAAGGCCGGCCATGCACAAGCTGCACGCACGCGCGCAATAGAGCGTCGGAGAGTCCGCCCAAAGGAGGAGGAGTACGCAGCCGGACACGCTCGACGTGAGCGGAGCGTCAAAGGCCGACTGTACAGCCGCAGACTTCCGGTCGCGCGCGTCCAGCAAGTGACGGTTTCCGTTATACGTGTGTACACTGAGAGACCAATTTGTTACAATAAGAATAAAATAAATAACCATTAATATACCCACTTAATGCATTATCGTAATATATTAATAGTTAACATATCATATTTATAGTGAAAATATTGGTCTCTCATTATATCCTTGCAGGAGAGCGAAGATCGGCCATTGGATGGATTCGCACCTCGGGGGAGTCACTCGGATTTTTTTGAAGCGCGTTCCCGATCTTTCATCAAGTACATCATACGGTCGAGCTTGGTCGATGAAAAATTCATCTCGTCTGCGGTAACGACTGTCCAGCGGCGATTTCGGGGGACGCAGCGACTCTTGGTCTCTTCAATTGAAATTCGTACAGCAGGATATTGTACTGCGAACCGTAGCTGTTGCGCAACTCTGTATTATTCAACGGATGTGAAATTAAAATGCAAAAAAGACCCGCGATCCGTCTACAAGATATTACACTGAATTTTTGAGCGAAACGGCGAACACACCCGTGTTTCATAAAAGTATGTCAAGGGCTCGCGGCCTGACTGTGTACTATAGGTACATAGGTATACGTACGTGATGTAAGTAAGTACGTCGAAGTAAGAATGTCAAGAATGAAGATCACGAAGCTTGCGCCGCCACGGGAGGAGAAAAATAACATATATATAACACACGTATATTATCACATCTATGATCCTCGGGAATTCGCCGTCCGCGTTACAATATATACCTGTGTATAAGTATATGTAACGTGTATATAGTACTATACATGCCGATGCCCGCGGGACTCTCGGGAGCGCGGAGCGCACGAGATTACGGGGCCGCGCTTGCATAACCGCGGCGCTACAGAGATGGGTCTACCCTATATACATGAATGCACGCGAGCCGCGCTCGAAAGAGATCGCCCATCGCAGAGCCTCTTTTCTTCCCCCCTGCCTCCTCCCGACGTTCCTTTTCTTTCTACTCCTCCTCTCTTCTTTTCTTTTCCATCTGCATGTGGTACAGCATACCACAACATGCGGAGAACGACTCTCGGATCGTCCCCGGGAGATAACAACGCTGCCGCGGCGCATCGGAGGGACGTCTCTTTTGGGACACTCTGCATACACACGTAGGGCTGTAATGAACGATTTGCGGTGGAAAAAGCAGCGCCAGCAGTTCACACCCACGATGCGGTCCTTTCATCCGATCGGTAGCACAGATTACCGCCCCTCATTCTTCAACCTGCTACGAATTATCGTCTTTATTTTTCTATACCTGCTGCATGCTAGTTCGAAAATTAAGAGATCCTTTGGGGTCGAGTGTTATGTGTGCATCGTGTGTAGGCGTGGTAACCCTATACTTACGTGTGAGAATTAATATATTATGTCCCGGAGAGTTAGCGAAAGAGCAGATCGAATTGATTCCAAAGTATGTACGTAACGCTGATCTGCATGCGGATAATTTCGGCCAAATCATGGAATGAATAGAGAAGAGAATATTGTACTTTATTGCTGAAAAACATATTGCACTGCGACGATGGTAAAAATCCGTCGTTCATCACGCACGATCGGCTGGAGCTGTACAAATAATAATGGTTCATCGGTTACCAAAAATCTACGATATTATTTACGTCACTGTTTTATCATATTGATCGGATTGTACAAACATTTTTTGAGACTCAGTGTGCGAAGTAACTACTTTGAGCAGAAGCTCTCACACAGTCTTGAAGTTGAAATCTTTCTCCATACTGAATGTCAAACAATATCATGTACGAAACTCGTGCGAATACTTACGCAAACTGTTTATTCAACAAAAGTTACCGAATTTATTTTTTGCTGGTATTATACAGTATCAATGAACGATCAAACGATCATAAGCTCAGCTCATAGCTATACACAACGGACGCTTTTGTAACGTCGATAAACTATTCTATTCCCCATTGATAAACAGAAAAATCAACTCGATCTATGAACCACAGTTACGCGATCACGCAAAAGCCCTTACCTACAAGTACCTATATACGTACATACATACTGTTTATTGATTAGACCAAGAGAGACAACGTACCGCAAGTCATGCACAACAACAACAACAACAACAACTGCGACAAAAATATCGTCACAACCACCCAGCTTTTGGGCCTGCAAGCCAACATAATTCCCCTGCGACGCTGATGGAGGAGAACGTTGTATGACTAATATCTCGTTCAACGTCCGCTCAAAATGACGATATGGAAGATACAGGGTGCAACGCGCACGCGTAAGGGATTACCCGTCAATCATTACATCAATACTGTGCAGTCAACACAGGTACCTAATGACGTCGTCGTCGCGATACTCGCGATACAAGGCGTAACGTTGTATGATAACAGAACACACAACACCAAACATTCGATCACCTGCAGGTCGCTGATAAAGTGTGTATATGATGAAAGGTACGTGGCTTCGTGGCTACTGGCTACGTGCAGAGTAGGGAGACTAGAGAGCGTCTATAACTGTCTACTAGAGACCTGCAGAGACACAGACACAATCAAAGTTGAAGTTCACGTCATTGCTTTTATTTGCAATGAGGAATACGATGGTCCTCACCGTACACTGATCGGATTGAGTTCCTAATTGTAAAAGGGTTATGTTTTGTGGTGGACACAAAAGCGTGGAAAAAAAAAGTGGAAAAAAAAGCTGTACAGTAGCCAGTACGTGCACACTGCATCACGGCGTGCCATTATAATTACACACTCTCGCGCATCGGGGAAGAAGGAGAGAGAGAGACGCGCTGTCATTGCCCCCCCTTTCGAAACGACTTCCACTTAGCTTGGCGTCGGCGACGACGCTCTTTTAATTCCTTCCTAGCTCCCGATGCTCGCCAGCGTGGAAGTTTCTGCGGTACACGGTCCGCTGCGAAGCCCCCTTGCGCATATTACACGTCTAATATGGTAAGCTACTGCATCTCTCCGTGCCCTTTTTATTTTGCCGCTTCCCCCTCCCCCCCCCCCCCCCCCTCAACCCGCGGCCAATTATACACGCGCGCACCCGTTCACGCTGCAGTTGGAAATGCGTGCATTAGATTTATAACCATGGCGCGGCGCGTCTATGGTTAATCGGGTTTTCTCGGCTACCGTAATGCCCGTGACGTTTGTTTTATTTCTTTTCTTTTAATAACCGTCTCTTTTTCCAGTATAAGATTGTATAATCATTGCGCAAATTCTTTGGAAATTTATACCGTTAGAGTTATCAATTTGTATAACGTCGGAGCGCACGGAGGCATGGGGAAACGCATTGTCGATTGTTATTGCTACTTCAAGTATATTATACATATCCTATTACGCGCTTTCACATTACCGTAGTGCATGATGCTGCTTATTCGGGAAACAGTGAAGAAAGCTGTGCATGGCAAATCCAAACAAATTTCGTCATGGCAACGTTTATAAGCGCTTGAGAAGTAACGAAATGCATCCACGATTAACTATATCCATCGAATCGTAAGATTCCCCAACGAATAAAATTAATAAACGAAGGCTACAAGGACGTAATAACTGTTTGCACTTTGTATGATGGCCTCCATACGTGAATTGTTTCAGAAAGAAAATTGTTTGATTTAGTCGAACTGGTGGAATAGATGATCACGATTGGATTTGGTGATTCATCAGCGGCTCATAAACACTATACTTTTATGCAATTTATAATAAATGGAAAACTATACCTTTTAAACGTCTGATTTACAGGCTTAATATTCGAAATGAAAATTTCACGTTTATTAATGTAACAGATTCCATTTCAACTAGCCAACAACAACAACAACAACAACAATGAAGTCCAACTCGTGTATCGAACAGACTCTCGAGGATATAGGTATAATAACAATCGAAAGCAGCAGCTATCGCAAGGGAAAACTTTTTCTTTTGTGTACGCATAGACCGTATGTGCACTCATTATGCATTCTAGCTACAAAACACGAACGTAACGCAGTACTGTGCCCATACTATATGCACAGAGAATAAAAACACAAATCATACGCTTAACAACAGGGGATGGGAGCGAAAGAAAAGCGAACTCGCTCGTTCGGGCCCGCTAGCACCGCCAGCATCAGTATCTTGAGAAATATAAGCACAATACGTATCACGTGGATAAGTACAAGCGTGTATATTTATGCGCACCTGAGAATCGAGGTGCACGATGGGGTCGATGTGCGCAAGTTCGCAGCTGATATCGATGGAGCGCCTCGCCGAGGTTGTACCGCAGGATTTTATTGGTTATAAAATTATTCGCCCCCCCCCCCCTCGTATAATCGCACCGCGCTCTACATCTTACGCAAGAGAGATGCGTGTATCTCGTGTGAATATAAACGGAGAGAGCAACAATGCGTGCGCACCAACACACTCGATATTATACGCAATAGAATTGGAGCTCGTCCATCAGTACGATGAACATCAGGAACGTATATACACACGCACAATACTTGATTCTTATCCGTTGCACGGCGACCTTCCGCCTGTGCAGCATAATTATTGTACTCGTTGTGGGGATAGATGTATTTTGCGTCGACGCAATTAAACTCTGTCGCGGCTGTGTAATTAGCGAGCTATACATCGTAGCAGTTGAGCGCCGCGAAAGATACATCGTGCAATCTCATGCGATAACAAATGATATGTGTAAGTGTATCCATAGGCGAGGAAGTTGTTTCGCTTCGGAATTCGAATAGTCGATGGTGCTTGAACTGGACGAGAGCATCGGTTGGAAAAAGGCACGAGGAGCATAGTGAGGTTGATAAGACGGAGCGTCGAGATATTTGCGCAACCGATGACGATGATGATGATGATGATGATGGTGATGATAATTAATTATAATGCAATACACGTATTAAGTAATAGCAAGTATAAAGGCATGTATAATCTGACGCTGCGTCCGAAGGAAGAGCAATAAATCAACGCACATCAGAATCGAATTAGAGTACGTTGGGACCTGCTGCTGCTGCTGAGCTTGCGTAAACCATCGATATCCATCGCAATCAAATAACAGAGAGCTCACCAGTAGTACAGTAATGGATCCTCGACTTCTCACGCCCCCCTTGCGAAACGCACAGGGGTCATCCTGTCTATAAAATGCTCCAGAAACCCACACCCTGGCAAAAGCAATCGACGCAGAGAATAAAAACAAGTACAAACAACGACGCCAAAACTCGTAAAACAAAAAGCTATCGCCCTGTGCAGAACCGAGTACTCACCCATCTGCGGTAAAAATCGAGGTATACCTTGGCCATCGGGCATCATCCCCGAGCTAGGCTGCAGACGATACGGCGGGGTACCTGTTTTTCGTGCTATCCCACAAAAGCTGCAGTAACTCGGGCCCCGAAAAGTCGCGCGCGCACGATGCACCCTATACATATACACCACGCTGGACGCAACAGCTCGTACGGCCCACAGGTAGCGCATAAAGCGATCGGTCGCAGCGGCCACACAGCTGCGGCCAACCACGCGCTCGTCCCGTTGATGGGCCATTATCACGTGTACCCCGTGGGTAATGCTCGAAGGCACCGTTTGTACAAGGTTTATTTGCTCGGTGCGGGCGGTGTATCCAAACGTACGCGTACTTATATACAAGGTACTAAGTGCCACGAGATTTTTCAACTCACAACGGAGCCTCGGCCCCCGCCCGTATTCCAAAGGCGTGTCCCCGAATGCGCCCCAGATATCGGCCGCGCTCTTTTTCCTTCCCCGCGAAACAGCGCTCGCTTTTATAGATACATCCGTACAACAACAAGCAACCATCGGCCTGATGCACGCCGCGGCCGACCGTACGGCGTTTTATTTATACGGCGCCTGCGGTATACGTACAGCAGTAGCTGTACCGTTAACGGCCGCGGCAGCCAAATCAAACGGTACACCCCTGCATGCGATGCACACGCGCCCGCGCGACTGCACGGCCGCGCAGGAGGAGGAGCGGCGGCGGCTGACCCATTGCACTTTTTTTCCAACGTTGCCGCTGTTATCTCCGAGCCGCATCGGCTGGTCCTGCACGAGGCGTCCGTCGTGCCGTGGGGGGGGTTTTTTTTTTTTATCGCCCCCCTCCTCGGCTCGATTCGGTTCGGCTCCGACTTCCGTTCCGACCGATACTTTTTGCCCCGCGAAC
>JAPYYV010003672.1:0-30802 GCA_030522625.1 Copidosoma aretas
TTGACAAAAGTTTTTTCGCACACCAGCGATTTTTACTATAAAAAAGCGCGCAACTATAGCGCAATATAGATGGAAGAGGTCAATATAATAATTTGACTATTCATTTGTTAACGTAAAACTAGACTCCAAATTATTAAGTGTATCATCATCATCAATCACAGGTATTTGTGCTATCTCTGAATCTATAATCTTATCCTGAATTGGCTTACTATAACTCATTATAGAACAAACAATGTGTGATCTTTCAGTCACTGGTTCAAGAGGAATTTCTTGGTCGATGAGATCTACCTCCATGCTCAAAGATTCATTAGCTAAAAAATTGCGTTAAAAACATCTCAAACTCTCAATCTTGCAAAAAAATTAAACATTATATTTTAAAATTTTTTTACGTTTTTCAAGATTAAGTAAGTCAAAATAACCAAAGTCAAGATACAAATACCATCACATAAAAAGTTCTTCAAAGTGTATGATGAAAATCAAACTGTTCTAATCAAATTTATAAAAAAAAAAAAAAAATAAAAAAAAAAATAAATATTTGTTTAAAATTGTAAATACGATTAAAGTAAAATAATTGATTCTTTCACAAAAAAAATATATATGAATAAAAAAAGTGTAAAAATAAAATAATGTAACCACTGTTGTTCTACTATCTTATTATGTCAATGAGGTACCAAGAGTTTCTTGTGACTGCGTAGAAGCTAATTCTTTATCATCTTTCTCTATGCTCTTCGAATTCACATTTACATTTCCTTTTAGTCTTATCTAATACTTAAACAAACCTTCGAATTTCTTATCACTATTCCATTTTTCACTTGACTCACATACTTTAAAATCGTTTTGTAATTGTTATTCAAGAAATTTTTCAAATTCTTATAAAAATCCACTACCTACTTAATAAGGAGCTATTTCTGGTGTTGTTATGGCTTTCTCTTTCTTTTTTTACTAAATATATCATAATCTATAGCAGTTTCGTTGAAAGGCCATAATCCCGTGCACTGAAAGTCACTTCGAACAATTGAAGCCCTATCTCTCATATTCTCAAGTTTCACATTGATAACATTCGGACAATGTTCTTTTCTCAGCCGACTTTTATTATTATCTGTTTTCTACTTGTTGACAGTTTTTGAACATCTTGCTTTGAAAGTGGGGAACTCAAGCTTATTTACAATTGCCTAAGGATAAAACACATTTGTTATGTATTCATAAAAAGTTTTAGTGGTCCGCCAACCACTTTCAGAGTTTCCGAAGCCCCAATCACGTGGACAATTCATTAATACTTTCTCTTTAATAGCTCCTTTATATTTGTACATTACTATAGGAGGCGTACGAGTGCCCTCAGTGTTGTACATAAACATGGTAGTGTAGTTTTACTTTCTCATTGCCATCAACATGGTCATACACTTTTTTTAATCTCAGTATGGTAATGACTTTTTTGGCTTTTGGACACCACTCTACACTTGTCTCATCACAATTAAAGACTTAAGAAGGTTTTAGGGTGAGCAAGTTTTTACATTCCAAAAACGACCGGACTACAAAAAACCATTCTTTCAAATGCTCTTCAGTTACCTCTGCCCGTGCCTTGATTAAATTTTGTGCCATTCTTATTGTGAGTTCAGGGTGACGTTTGACTAAACCTTCTGTCCAGTGCATTTAGGTCTTCGATTGGTAATCTTAGTCCTCAAATTTGATGATTTTACATACTATTGCACACCATTTAAAAGTTCTTCGTTTAGAGGGTTTGCTCTCTTAGCCTGCTAATATACGATTATGTTAGTATGTAAAGTTAAATACAATAATGTACGATGCTTTAAGAAATTTTAAAACAAATTGACACTTTGAAGTTTTTCTAGTTGCAAATTTCATTGTTTGTGAACTGTCTAGCGGATCAAGTAAAGTTTATGACTTCAACTTATACATAACGTAAACTTTGTTTTGATAAATTTTAAGTATTTATTAGTGAGTCTTCAGTTTGTACTATAACTGTATAGTTATCTGTCAAGCGTGGCTGACCCAAAATCAACGTCTTTATTTTCTTGTCATCTACGCATTTCTTGCACTCCTACTCTAAAAATTTGTGGCGAATTTCAGAGAAACGACAAAAAATACAAAGACATATTTCAACACAAAAAAATGATTTTGAGCGAAAAATAATAGCACCATCATGAAGAGCAGGTCTAAATCAATTGATTTTAATTTTTATCATTTTTTTAGATTTTTTCTAGTCCGTACGAGCAAGTTGAACACAGTGTGCTTGAGCGAAAAATGCGCCGCACGCGCGAGGTAGCCCGATCTTTCTGGATGCGCTCATATACGGAATCTGGAGGCGGGCAAGGTAGTCATAGATTTGGGAACGAAAAAGGAAAGAAAATGATGGAAAAATAGATTTAGATTTACAAATATCATGCTGGGTTTATGTGCAAATATACCAGGATGTATATAACAAATGGAGGCGGGATAAGTTATCCTTGTAATAGTCATAAGAAAAAAAGGATAAATTTACTATTTGCACATAAAAAAAATTGACAAGAACAGGTGGCCTTATTTATGACTTATCGGAGAATTAACGGAGTTAATTAATAAAAAAATTACAAAATAGGCACATAAGTTGTAGTATATGAGAGAGTAGAGGATTGGAAAACGATAGGATTTATAAAAAGAGCTACGAAGAAAAATAAACTGAATAAAATCATAGATAAATTTACAATGGAAAGGAAGACTTTTGTCAATCAGAAAACACAAAAAAACTGTACCGCATTTGACAACTCTATAATCCGTAAAAGGAAAAAAAAAAAAAAAATTAGCAGAGAGAGAAAAGTAAAGCAAAATGAAAAAGATTCAGGCAAGTTTTAAAGTTTTTAAGTGATAGACTGTAGGATCTGCGATAAAAAAAAATATATATGAAGCACACATTGCTGTGTAAAGAAAAAAAAAACAAATTAAATAATATCAGTCAGAAATTTAGGATTAAAAGATAATGGAGAGATATGTAGGCAGGAGGTGATTCATGCAAAAATATAAGATATTTATATAGGTAAATAACTTACAACAGTGGAGATTAACAGTTCAAAAATATGTTATGCATTATAAATCATAGTATTATGTAAATGTAAAAAGAAATTCTAACATGTTGTATGTGTAATCAATTACATAAGTTACTATATTGAAAATAATATTAGTACTAATATCAGAGACTAAGAATTTGTAATCGTTATGAAACGAAAAAAGGAAATGTAGAAGTATACGAATATTTATATAAAAAATGAAAAAATAATAAAATAAAAATTCACATTTTAAAATGTTACTCGAAAATAAAAATAATATATCTATGAAATAACATTTTGATGTTGGGTAATAGGCATCTAAATAAGAAAAAATTTCTAGTCGAGTCAAAATCGGTCAAGGAAATTGTGAGATATAACTTATCATAGGCGAGCGGCGTACCACTAAAGAGACGCTTTGAAAATAAAATAATAAAAAATTGTTTTACACATTTGTATATAAGTTAATTGGGCAAAAATAAACGTTTTTCTCCGTAGCATTTTCTCCAAAAAATGCTTCGTTTTTGAACTACATGCGATTTAAAGTTGAAAAATGGCTGTTTCCGAATTTATTTCTCAGCTTTTCCCAAAGCTTTCTCAATTATGCTTGCGGGAAAATAATCTTCAAGACTTCTTTTGAAAGAATACATTTTTTGAAATTTGCAAGTTGTCTGTTAATAACATATTTTTTTCATCGAGATAAAAAAAAGTAAGAAAGCTTCTTTGTTTAAAATTCTGTATTTACTTGATTGTAGGAGGTTCTGATCATATAAACCTTTTTGGTCGCCTACCTTGCTTTTTTAAGCGCATTTTAAAAGGTGTGCTGCTTGCCTATTATATTTATTCTCACTTGTGCACCCGCACACATAATTATCTATATTTTTTGTTTTCATTCAAGAAAAGTGTTATTTAGAAAATTCTATAATTTTTACGATAAAGTATTCTAAAACGACGTTTGATACTAAAAAACACCATTTTCCAAAATTGATAAAATCGGGCAAAAAATAGTAAATTTACTACGCTGGGCATGGTAATATCCTTGCATTATTCAGTTTTTACAATTCCTGTAGTATATTTGCTATCCCAGTGACGAAATTTTTGTAGCATTTTACATTTAAATAACGTGAATTTATAACTTTCCGTCCGGAAAATTCTGAGATATGAATGATGATACGTATTTCATCTCATGCACTAACACAAACCCTCATCAATTTTTTTTTTTAAATTGAAAAACTTTCTTTCATTATAATTATCAAGATGATACAGGTTTTTTATCATAAAATATTGTTAAAAAAATTTAACATCAAACCAATACATTAAAAAAAAATCGATTTACCAAAATTCTTCATATTGAATAAAAAAACATAAGAAATCAAATTTAATTTTCGGTGATAGGTCTATAAATATGAAATAAATAAGCTGAGTTGCGTCAAAATCGGTCAAGAAAATCACGAGATAGAACTAACTGTCTTGTAACAAAATCAAACTAATTTAGTCAATGAGCTAATCAAAGTAACTACATAATTGTAGATGGTTTTTGGATCCTCATAGAGGAAGCTTTGTTATAGATGAAAAATCACATTTGGAGAAAACATTTTGAAAATATGTTTTATAAAATTTAGAATCGAGATGTTATATTTTGGCACAATGTCCGTCTTTCTCTCTCTCTCTCTCTCTCCCGCTGTGTGTGTGTGTGTGTATGTATCTGTGATATCAGATGTGTCTCAGAATTTCCTGGACTAATTTTGCCCTGACAGAGCTGATTTGTTTTGTTTTTGGATACCCAACACCGCTGAAAAGAAAAATATTGGTTTTGAATTCGTTTCTTTTGTTTCTCGATTTTATTGATATTCAAAAATCAATTTCTTTCAAAAAGTTTATTTCTATGCCTTTTATCGTTGTTTTGCGGTAATTTATAGTAGAAATTATAAAATTTTCTGAGTGGGTGTATTTATGTTTATGTTTTTAATCACTTATATATCAGGATGGACTCGACTGATTTTGATCAAACAAGCCTTTTTTCTTCGATACCTTTCACTGCTGAAATTAAACCGCTGCCAATGTATTGGCACAAAGCTTTCCCGCCTACATGTTCTACTTAATTGTTTTGATGATCTATAATTGAAATTGAAAACCAAATACAACGCTCGGTCTGCCTCCGCCCCAAGTTGGCCACCACTCCCTCAGATCAAGCACAACTTTTTGCCAACCACTTTTCGACATACTTTACACAACCGATAACCAATACTAATACCACTTTATCCACTGCTGCAAATAATCTTAATGTTGATCTAACCTTCACCCCTGCCGATATTTCTGGTTCTTTATTACGTTTAAAGCTGTCGTCGTAGTCTGGTCCTGATCTGTTTTTGTTAAAAGTTGTTCCTCAAATTTGTTGCTTCCATCAACTTAACTATTCTATAAATCCTTGAAACTTGGTCGCTTTTCTTGTGCTTGGAAGCCTTCTTTTATTTTCCCTGTACATAAATCTGGTGAACCACAACCAGTCTCTAATTATTCACCAATAGCTCCACTTAGCTGCGCACTAAAGTTACTGGGTGGTACTCTGCTACATTGGTTGCAGATATATCTATCGAATCGTCTGCTGCAAATCGCCCTTTTGGAGCAACCTCCAATGAATTTTATGCAACCTTTCGCGGTCCCGCAAGGATTTCACCTAGGAGCTCTGCTATTTATCACTGTCATCAGTGACTTAACCTCTATTCTAACTACATCTAATTGTCTTATCTATGCTGATGCCATCAATCTGTTCAAACCTATCTCCTCTACGGCTGATATGCTCTCACTCTAATCTGACATAGATACTGTACATGAATGGTGCTCAGATAAAGGTTTATGCTTACACTCGTCTAAATGTGTCGCGATGTCCATATGCAGAGAGGTACCGCTGCAAGCCACAACATACACCATTGGCGACATTGCGCTGACTAATATCAAAACCATATCGGACTTGAGTGTCACTTTTGACTCGGAATGGTCATTTTCCGGCCATATATATAAAATCACTGCAACCACCGACGTTTGGTCTTCTAAGGCGATTTTCTCTTTTAGATATTCAAATTTATTCATGTTTTTAAATCGAACCTTCGTGCTACCTTGAACCTGCTTAAGCGTATTCCTGCTGACATACTTCATTCATTTCGCTCTGTTTTACCTCAGCACCTTTAACCAACAGTCGACGCTACTTACTACTTTCTAAGTTACTTTGGAAATTACATTTATAAAGAATTAACTCTGTATATCTCATTATTGCACTCGCATATTATTGTAAGCAGCATTCTTTGATTATGTGTAGGGCCACGCGATCCGCTCACTAATCTTTTGTTTCATTGTAATTGGGTTTTTGCCCGTTGATAAATAAATAAATAAATAAAAAGTATGATTATCTTTCGTGTGTAAAAAAATGTTCAGCAAAAAAAAATAGCCAGTTTTAATTGAAATCATTAGATAAAATATTAGATTTAGACCATCTACATGTACACAGTAAAAAAAGTTCTTTGTATATGTACTACTTCGTTTGTAAGGTTACAACGTCTGACATTGTCAAAATACCATTGACCATGATGCTATGTAATCAGCTACATCAATTTTACTACGTCGGCTGTGGGTATTTCTATTTCCTACGCTAGACATACTAAATTTACTACGGTGGGCAGAGTATATTTGGTACATAATAGTATAATTATTATGCTGGTGGCTTAGTTTCCGTAGCATGTTACATTTAGAAAACATGTTTTTATAACGTTCCGTCCAGGAAATCTATGGATATGAATGATGACACAAATTTTTACTTGTATACCCACACATACCTTCATCAACATTCTTTTTTCATACATTTAAAAAGGCTTTTTCTCTATAAATTCGTAGATATTTTATATTTTGCAACATCGAAAAATCAATACAAAAAAAATAAATCTTCCGAATTCGATAATATTGAGATGAAACAAAAATCGGTAAATGTAAATATTTATTTTTTTGTGATTGTTATCTAAATACAATGAAAAGTGAGCTCAGTTAGGTCAAACTCGGTCATGGCAATCGTGAGATATAACTGATTATACTTATTCTTACTGCTTACACTCACACACACCCTTTTATATTTTCTTTTTTTTTTTCCATCCAAAAACGTTATTTTTCACAAAGTTTTCTTATCTTTAAGATTTTCTACCAAAAAAATATCTGGAGCATGAGTAAATAGCGAAAAAATAATTTATTTTAAAATTATCTATTTGCGAAAATTAATAAAATCAAAATTACAGAAAAACGATCTAATGATATCAAAATTTTTATTTTTAGCGGCATTAGGTATCCAAAACCTAAACAAATGAGTCTTGTTGGGTTAAAATCGGTCGAAGGAATCCTGGGGTACAACTGAAGTAGGTGGTTTTTGTCAATTTAGACAAAATCCGTTGGGAGCAAGGAATACATATAAAAAACAAAGATAGTGTTTTGTTGGTATTGCTACGTTCTTCTTAGTTGTTCATAAAGGCTTAAGAGGTCGACAAATCCGTAGACAAAACTTAGCAATAACAACAAAAAGCATCTCTGTTCTTTATTTGATTTCTTGCACCCAACGGATCTTGTTTGAATTGACAAAAACCACCTACTTCATCATACAATGGGACGTTACACCGTGAATTTAATAACCATCGATTTGGATACTGACATACAACTGATTACGTACGTGCATACACACACAGAGACGGACATTTTGCCAAAACAGTGTATTTTGATTCTGATCTTTATGAAACATATTTATTACATGCTTCCACGATACATAATTTTTCGCCATAACAAATTTTCCTCCATAAGGAAACAAAAAAAATTTGACATTTTTAGTGGTAATAAGTAAAAAAAAAAGAAAAATATCATATTAGATCAAAATCAGGGTCATTATTTAAATAAATACATACATACAAACACACCTACAAACAATTCTTTTAATTTATATCGAAATATTTTATTTTGTACACAGAGAAAAAATTGGGATAGCTGCTGACTACTGTTCCATGATAGATGCCTGCTATACCAAACACACAGAGCTCAGAGCTCTGTTAGTGTGGACTAGATACTGTCTTGTTTTAGAAAAGCTATGCTCCCCACTTGTGACAGCAGCATGGCCATCCAAGTGGTGTAGCAGCTCTCCCAATTTCAGGGGTAGCTACGTTACGGTTTGGGAGAGCTTCTTTGGGAGAGAGGCAGCTGCTGCATCACCACTTGCCTAACTCCTCTTCCAATTTTTTCTCCATGTAGGAAATTACAGGATCTTTCAGAACTTCTACTATAAATTACCGCAAAACAACGTTAAAAATAAACAAAATCAACTTCAACGAAAAAATCGATTTTTTAAAATTAAGAATATAGAAATAAAAAAATTCGATAAAACCAATATTTTTTAAGGAGTAATGGTATTGAAAAAAGAAAAAAAAATTTTTTTGATCAAAATTAGTGGAATCAATTCTGATATATAACTGTTTATAAACATAAACACAAATACTTTAACTCATAACCACAAACAGTTCTTTTTATTTCCATCCAAATATGTTATTTGTAGAAAATTTTGTAGGTTTTTATAATTTCTAAGACTAATTGTCGTAAGAGAACGATAAAAAAAACCCGCCACGAATCTACTGGGACCAAGCTTTCTCCTTCACATGTTTTACTTCTATTTCTTACACACCCTGATGAATTTTTATCTTTTCTTCCTCCAAAAACGTTAATTTTTAGAAAATTTCATGATTTTTGCGATAATCTACGAGAAAATATTCAAAAACAAAATTAAATTGCGAAAAAAATCATTTAAAAAAAATATCGATAACTACAATCGATAAAATTTAAATAAAAAAAAACAAAGTGATGAAACATACATTTTTTAGCGGTAATAGGTACTTAAAAAACCAAAAAAATCATCTTTATTAAGTTAAAATCGGTCAAACAAATATTGAGATATCCTGATTATATTCATAATGTCTGATACACCCACAAACACCCTCATCAATTTTTTATTATCTTGTTGAAAATCGTTATTTCTTAGGAAATTTTATGATAATCAAGATTTTTTACCACAAATTATTCTAAGACAAGGTTTTTTGGTGGAAAAATCATTTTTCCGAAAAAATCGATTTTTTGATATCGACAAAATTGTAATAAAAAAAAAACCGATAAAATTAAAATATTATTTTGGTGCAGCAATGGTTATAAAAATAAAAGCTTTGCTGCGTAAAAATCAGTTAAGGGAATCCTAAGATATAACTAAATATATCCATAATTTCGTAAATCCACGCACACTTTTATCAATTTTTTTTTTTCATACAAAACCGCCATTCTGTAGGAAATTTCATAATCTTTCAGACTCGATTAAAAAAAAACTTTATAACAATGTTTATGACATAAAAATGTATTGTAACAAAAAATAAAGTATTCAAAATCAATGAAATCAAAATAAATAAAAGGGATAAAGGACATCAAAATTTTTATTTTCAGCGGTGACATATATCTAAAAACAAAACAAATAATCCCGTTTGGGTCAAAATCAGTCGAGGAAATTCTGAAATACAACTGATGACACACATATACACACCAACACACGCGCATACATACACACACACACAGTCAGACATTTTGCCAAAATGGTGTATTTTGATTCTAAACTTCATTAAACATGTTTATAATATGTTTTCTCCAAAAGTAATTTTTTGTCCGTAACACATCTTCCCCTATGACAAAGCAAAACGATGTTTGAACGGA
This sequence comes from Copidosoma aretas, assembly GCA_030522625.1. Taxonomy (NCBI): domain Eukaryota; kingdom Metazoa; phylum Arthropoda; class Insecta; order Hymenoptera; family Encyrtidae; genus Copidosoma; species Copidosoma aretas. The sequence continues at coordinate 9,807 of JAPYYV010003672.1, forward strand.
ATCTTGTTGTTTTGCTATAAAGCCCGTTACAAAAAGATTAATGAATTATTGGACAATAAGTGCAACGTTTGAAGGTATAGCTGTTGATTTAATAATGAAAAAATCTGACTATACTACATAATATACACAATCTCAGCTTGATAGCCGAATTTTTATCTTTGAAATTTATGCTTAAAAGAGTGATGTACAATAGAGTAATAAGACAAAGCATTCGCTAAACTTTCGGTGGCAGAATTAGTTAGTGCAACTTTCTGGGAAAAAGGAGGTCTGAGTTAGAGACCTAATCACAGGAGCACTTTTTTTAGCGCTCGGCTTACAAGTATTAATAATTCATAACTTTTAACTAAACTCTGTTAAAAACGTATGAGTATTCCGTACAAATAATATAAAAACATGCTGGCGAGATCGATAAAATATTGAATAATAAGCGCAACCTTTAATTGGTTACTTCTCAATCGATTACAAAACTTCACTCTGTTATGTTCATAATGGTTATAATATTTGTTCAAATTCCAAAAATCTGATGATTTTTATCAAGAAATTCAAGGCAAAACAAAAACATGTATTTTTCCTGTTCATCTATACGTTTTATTATACAACTTTAGGTAATGCAAGGGTTATTGATACAAAGTAGGAATCATAAAGCATTGAACATAAATAGACTTAAATAATTCGTAATACCCGACGAGTAAGGGGGCGCACAGTGAAAGATTTTGGTTTTTTTTACTCAAAATCTAATATCTCAAGAAAAAAAAATGATATAGAACTCATTTTTTCTTTATTTTCTTCGTAATTATATAGAGAATTCAGAAAAAATACTGAGAACCAAATAATATATAAACCTCACCTGCAAATCGTTGTAAAACCTCAATTTTCTAAATATCTAATACTGTAAAGGGATAAAATTTAAATTTTTGGTTTACATTTCGTTTCTTTTTCGATAGTAAATTAAGGTAGAGTATCTAAATGGCCGAAAAAAAATCTAACCTACAAATTTTTCGAAAATCTTTATTTTTCAGATACCTTGCGGGCGTCAACATATGTAAAAGTAGAATTTTTTTGATTGATTTATCGACAAAACCTTATATCTCAAAAACTTTTCTTCGTAATTGCATAGGAAATTAAAGAAAAACACTGAGAACCAGATAATATGAAAACCTAACTTGCAAATCGTTGTCAAACCTCAATTTTCTAAATATCCAAAACTGTTAAGGGATCAAAATTGAGTTTTTTTTTACACTTCGTTTCTTGTTCGATAGGAAATTAAGGTAAAGTATCTAAATAGCCGAGAAAAAAACCTAACCTACTAATTTTTCGAAAATCTTTATTTTTCAGATACCTTGAGAAAGTCAACATGTGTAGAGGTATAATTTTTTTGATCTACTTATCGACAAAATCGTATTTTTTAAAAACATCTCCTCGTAATTGGATAGGGAATCAAGAAAAGTACTGAAAACAAAATAATATGAAAACCTCACTTGCCAACCGTTGTCAAACCTAAATTTGCTAAATATCCAATACTGTTTAAGGATACAAATTTTTTTTTTTTACATTCCGTTGATAGAAATTTTCGTTGATTTAAATCTTCTTATATGATAGAAATTCAAGGTAGAGTATCTAAATGGCCGAGAAAAAAATCTAACCTACAAAATTTTTGTAAATCTTTATTTTTCAGATACCTTGCGGACGTTAACATATGTGAGGTATAATTTTTTAGATTTACTTATCGACAAAACCGTGTATCTTGAAAATTTCCATATATTAGGAATTAATAAAAAATACTAAGAACCAAATCATATGGAAACCTAACCTGCAAATCGTTGTCAATCCTCAATTTTCTAAACATTTAATACTGTTAAGGGATAAAAATTCAATTTTTTTTTACGTTTCCTTTCTTATTTGATAGATAATTACGGTAGTGTCTAAATGGCCAAAGAAAACAGCCTAGCCTACAAATTTTTCGAAAATCTTTATTTTGTAGCTACCTTGTGGACATCAACATATGAAAAAGTAGAATTTTTTTGGTTTACTCATCGACAAAACCTTATAATTCAAAAACTTCTCTTCGAAATTGGATAGAAAGTTAAGAAAAAATACTGAAAACGAAATAATATGAAAATCTAAGTTGCAAATCGTTGTCAAACGTCAATTTTCTAAATATCCAAAACTGTTGAGGGATCAAAATTCAGTTTTTTTTTACAATTTGTTACTTATTTGATAGGAAATTAGGGTAAAGTATCTAAATGGCCGAAAAAAAAACCTAACCTACAAATTTTTCTAGAATCTTTATTTTTCAGATACCTTGAGGAAGTCAACATATGTAAAGGTAGAATTTTTTTGATTTACGTATCGACAAAACCTTATACATCGAATTTTCTCTTCGTATTTAAATAGAAAATTGAGGAAAAATACTGAAAACCAAATTATATAAAAACCTCGTTTGCAAATCGTTGTCAAACCTAAATTTTCTAAATATACAATACTGTTAAAGGATGAAATTTCTTTTTTTTTTTACATGTCGTTTTTTATTCGATAGAAAAATAAGGTATAGTAACTAAATAGCCGAGAAAAAGACATGATCTACAAATTTTTCGAAAATCTTTATTTTTCAGATACCTTGCATACGTCAACATATGTAAAGGTAGCATTTCTTTGATATACTTATTGACAAAACCTTATATCTCAAATTTTCTCTTCGTAATTAGATAGGAAATTGAAGAAAAATACTGAGAACCAAATAATATGAAAACCTTACCTGCAAATCGTTGTCTAACCTTATTTTTCCAAAATGTCTAACATTGTTAAGGACGTTTATGCCACTTAGTGGTACTCAACCAATTCAGTATAGCAGATAATCATTGATATTTCAAATAATGGTTGTTAATTATCGTTAGTTACACTTATATAACCTCAAAAACCTAAACACCAGAAAACTTACAAATAAAATCAAAAATTTTAGCATAATGCGAAAAGTTAAGTAAAACTTCACAAGTACATACGAGTAGATATACTAAAAGCATGGGAAAGTTTTTTCATATCGAGATATCTTTAAAACGGCACGGGCAATATTTTTAATCTTTTAGGAGATGAATCATAGTTACATTTCTCATCTTGTACTCGTTTTTTATAATGATTGTAAATACCGTTTTTTTTTATCGATTAAAACCTTACGAACTCAGGGGTTAGATTCACGAGTTAAAAGAGTCAACTTTGAAGCTTTATACTTTCAAAACGGTACGGCTGAGATTACTGAAATTTGAATGTAACATACATTGATACCTAAAGAACTTATCATCAAAATTTGAAGACAATCGTAAATAAAGATATTTTGGCATAAACGTCCTTAAGGGATCAACATTTAATTTTTTTTCACATTTCCTTTTTTATTCGATAGAAAATTAAGGCCATGTATCTAAATAACCGAGAAAAAAACCTAACCGACAAATTTTTCGAAAATATTTTTTTTTCAGATACCTTGCGGACGTCAACATATGTAGAGATAGAATTTTTCTCATTTACTTATCGACAAAACCTTGTATATCAAAAACTTATCTTCGAAATCAAATAGACAATTGAAGAAAAATACTGAGAACCGAATAGTATAAAAACCTAACCTGCAAATCGTTGTCAAACCTTAATTTCCAAAATGTTCAAAACTGTTAAGGAATCAAAATTTTTTTTTTTGACATTTTATTTCTTATTCGATAGAAAATTAAGGTACAGTAACTAAATAGCTGAGAAAAAAACCTAACCTACACATTTTTCGAAATTTGTTAATCTTCAGATACCTAACGGACGTCAACATATGTAGAGGTAGAGTATATTTGTTTTACTTATCGATAAAACCTTATAATTCAAAAACTTCTCGTCGTTATTGGATAGAGAATGAAGGAAAAACACTAAGAACCAAATAATATAAAAACTGAACCTACAAATCGTTGTCAAACCTCCATTTTCTAAATGTCCAATACTGGTAAGTAATAAAAATTAAATTTTTTTAACATTTTGTCTCTTATCTGAAAGAAAATTGAGGTAGACTATCTGAATAGCCGAGAAAAAAACCTAGCCTACAAATTTTTTGAAAATCCTCAATTTTCAGATACTGTGTTGACGTCAACATATAAAGAGATAGATTTTTTTGTTTGACTTATCGAAAAAACCTTATAATTCAAAAACTTATCTTCGTAATTGAATAGGAAATTAAGGAAAAATACTAAAAACCAAATAATATAAAAACCTAACTTAAAATTTGTTGTCAAACCTTAATTTTTTAAATATTCAATACTGTTAAGGGATAAATTTTTTTTTTTTTCACATTTCGTATCTTAGTCGATAGAAAATTAAGGGACAGTAACTAAATAGCCAAGAAAAAAACCTAACCAACGAATTTTTCGAAAATCTTTATTTTTTAGATACCTTGCAGATGTCAGCATATATAAAGGTAGAGATTTTTTTTGATTTACTCATCGACAAAACCTTATATGTTAAAATATAATCTTCGTAATTGGATAGAAAATGACGGAAAAACACTGAGAACCAAATAATACCAAAACCGAACCTACAAATCGTTGTCAAACCCCAATATTCTAAATATCCAATACTGTTAAGGGATAAGAATTTACTTTTTGACAACTTTTGGTTTCTTATCTGATAGAAAATTAAAGTATACTATCTAAATGGCCAAAAAGATCAATTAAACCTACAAATTTTTCGAATATCTTTTTTTTTTAGCTACCTTGCGGATGTTAACATATGTAGAGGTATATTTTTTTTATTTACTCATCGACAAAACCGTATATCTTGAAATTTTCTCTTTGTTATTGGATAGGGAATCAAGGAAAAATACTACAAACCAAATAATATTGAAACGTATCCTGCAAATCGTTGTCAAACCTTCATTCTTTAAATATCAAATACTGTTATGAAATAAAAAATTTTTTTTTTTTAGATTTAGTTCCTTATTTAATAGAAAATTATGGTAAAGTATCCAAATGGCCGAGAAAAAACCTAACCTACAAATTTTTCGAAAATCTTTATTTTTAGGTACCTTGCAGACGTCAACATATCTAGAAATAGAATTTTTTTAATTTTACTAATCGAAATAACCTTATAATTCAAAAACTTCTTTTCGTAATTGGATAGAAAATTAAGGAAATATACTGAAAACCAAATAATATGAAAACCTAACTTGCAAATTGTTATCAAACCTCAATTTTCTAAATATCCAATACTAATAAGACATAAAAATTTAATTTTTTTCCTCATTTCGATTCGTATTCGATAAAAAATTAACGTATAGAATCTAAATAACCGAAAAAACCTAACCTACAAATTTTTCGAAAATCTATATTTTTCAGATACCTTGCGAACGTCAACATATGTAGAGGTAGAATTTCTTTGACTTACTAATCGACAAAAACTTATACATCAAAATTTTATCTTTATAATTAAATAGGGAATAAAGGATAAATACTAAGAACCAAATAATATTAAAACCTGACCTGCAAATCGTTGTCAAACCTCAATTTCCAAAATGTCCAAAACTGTTGAGGGATCAAAATTAAGTTTTTTTTACATTTTGTGTCTTTAAGATATAAAATTATAGCGGAGTATCTAAATGGCCAAAAAGAACAACTTAACCTACAAATTTTGCGAAAATTTTTTTTTTAATTACCTTGCGGACATTAACATATGATTAGGTACTTTTTTTTTTATTTACTTATAGACAAAACATCATATCTTAAAAACTTTTCCTTGTTATTGGATAAAGAATAAAGAAAAACACTGAGAACCAAATGATACAAAAACCAAACCTACAAATGGTTGTCAAACCTTAATTTTCTAAATATCCAATACTGTTAAGTAATAAGAATTAAATTTTTTATACATTACGTCTCTTATCCGATAAAAAATTAAGGTAGACTATCGGAATGGAAGAGAAAAAAACCCATCCTACGAATTTTTTGAAAATCTTTATTTTTTAGATACCTTGCTGACGTCAACATACGTAGAGGTAGAATTTTTTTCATTTACTTATCGACGAAACCGTATATCTTGAAATCTTCTCTTCGTAATTGTATAGGGAATTGAGGAAAAATACTGAGAACCAAATAATATGGAAACCTAACCTGCAAATCTTTGTCAAACCTTAATTATTTAAATATACAATACTGTTAAGGGATAAAAAATTTTTTTTTTTTAGATATCGTTTCTTATTCAATAGAAAATTAAGGTAAAGTATCTAAATGGCCAAGAAAAAACCTAACCTACAAATTTTTCGAAAATCTTTATTTTTCAGGTACCTTGCAGACGTCAACATATATAGAGGTAGAATTTTTTTGATTTACTAATCGACAAAACCTTATAATTCAAAAACTTTTCTTCATAATTGGATAGAAAATTAAGAAAAAATACTGAAAACCAAATAATATAAAAACCTAACTTGTAAATTGTTGTCAAACCTCAATTTTCTAAATATCTAAGACGGTTAAAGGATAAAAATTTAGTTTTTTTTTTACATTTTGTTTCTTATCCGATAGGAAATTAAAGTACACTATCTAAATAGCCAAAAAAAACCTATCACACGTAATTTTTCGAAAATCTTTTTTTTTCAGATACCTTGCGGACGTCAACATATAAAGAGATATAAATTTTTTGATTTACTTATCGACAAAACCTTATAATTCAAAAACTTCTCTTCGTAATTGGATGGAAAATTAAGAAAAAATACTGAAAACTAAATAATATGAAAACCTAACTTGCAAATTGTTATCAAACCTCAATTTCCTAAATATCCAACACTGGTAAGAGATGAAAATTTAATTTTTTTTACATTTCGTTTTTCATTTAATATAAAATTAACGTATAGTATGTAAATGACCGAGATAAAACCGACCCTTCAAATTTTTCAAAAATCTTTATTCTTAAGATACCTTAATATATCAAAAACTTATCTTCGTAATTGAATAGGGAATGAAGAAAAAATACTGAGAACCAAATAATACGAGAACCGAACTTAAAAATCGTTGTCAAACCTTAATTTTCTAAATATCCAATACTGTTAAGTTATAAAAATAAAATTTTTTATACATTCCGTCTCTTATCGGATGGAAAATTAAGGTTGACTATCTAAATGGCAGCGATAAAACCTAACTAGGAATTTTTCGAAATCGTTTTTTCTAGATACCTTATGGACCTCGACATGTGAAGAGATAGAATTTTTTTGGTTTACTTAACGACAAAACCTTATAATTCAAAAACTTCTCTTTGTAATTGGATAGAATTTCAAGGAAAAATAGTGAAAGACGAATAATATGAAAACCTTACTTGCAAATTGTTGTCAAACCTCTATTTTCTAAATATTTAAAACTGTTAAGAGATCAAAATTAAATTTCTTCATTCACTTCGTTTATCATTTGATAGAAATTTAAGGTAAAGTATTTGAATGGCCGAAAAAAAACCTGACCTACAAATTTTTTGAAAATCATTATTTTTTAGATACCTTACGGACTTTAACATATGTAGAGGTATAATTTTTTTGATTTACTTATCGACAAAACCGTATATCTTAAAAATTTCTCCCCGGAATTGGATAGGGAATTAAGGAAAAATACTGAGAACCATATAATATGGAAAATTAACCTGCAAATCGTTGTCAATCCCCAATTTTCTAAACATTCAATACTGTTATGGGATAAATATTTAATTTTTTTTTGCATTTCTTTTTTTATTTGATAGATAATTAAGGGAGAGTATCCAAATGGCCAACAAAAACAACCTAACTTACAAATTTTTCGAAAATCTTCATTTCTAGCTACTTTGCGGACATCAACGTATGAAGAGGTAGAATTTTTTTGGTTTACTTATCGACAAAAACTTATAATTCAAAAGCTATTCTTTGTAATTGGACAGAAAATTAAGGAAAAATACTAAAAACCAAATAATATGAAAAACTAACTTGCAAATCGTTGTCAAACCTAAATTTTCTAAATATCTAAAACTGTTTAAGGATAAAAATTGAGTTTTTTTTTACATTTCGTTTCTTATTTGATAGGAAATTAAGGTAAAGTATCTAAATGGCCGAGGAAAAAACCTGACCTACAAATTTTTCAAAAATCTTTATTTTTCAGATACCTTGAGGAAGTCAACATGTGTAGAGGTATAATTTTTCACATTATCTTATCAACAAAACCTTACTTTTTCGAAACATCTTCTCGTAATTTGATAGGAAATCAAGAAAAAATACTGAAAACCAAATAATATGAAAGACTAACTTGCAAATCGTTGTCAAACCTAAATTTTCTAAATATTCAATACTGTTTAGTGATAAAAATTTATCTTTTTTTTACATTTTGTTTCTCATTTGATAGAAAAATAAGGAATAGTAGCTAAATTGCCGAAAAAAGCATGATCTACAAATTTTTCGAAAATCTTTATTTTTCAGATATCTTGCAATGTCAAAATATGTAGGGGTAGCATTTGATTGATTCACTTATCGCCAAAACCTTATATCTCAAATTTTCTCTTTGTAATTGGATAGAGAATGAAGGAAAAACACTGAGAACCAAATAATACGGACACCTAACCTACAAATCGTTGTCAAACCCCAATTTTCTAAATATCCACTACTGTTAAGGGATACAAATTTAATTATTTTTTACATTTCGTGTCTTTTAGATAGAAAAATAAGGTAGAATATCTAAATGGCAGAGAAAAAAACCTAACCTACGAATTTTTCTAAAATCTTTATTTTTTAGCTATCTTGCGGACATCAACATAAAAAGAGGTAGAATTCTTTCTCATGAACTTGTCCACAAAACTTCATTTCTCAGAAACTTCCCTTTGTTATTGGATAGAGAATTAAAAAAAACACTAAGAACAAAATTATACGAGAACCGAACCTACAAATCGTTGTCAAACTCTAATATTCTAAATATCCAATACTGTTAAGGGATAAAAATTAAATTTTTTTTTACTTTTTGTTTCTTATGCGATAGAAAATTAGAGAAGACTATCTAAATGGCCAAAAAAAACAACTAAACCTACGTTATTTTTCGAAAATCTTTATTTCTTAGATACCTTGCGGACGTCAACATACGTAGAGGTAGAATTTTTTTGATTTACTTATCGACAAAACCTTGTATATCAAAAACTCATCCTCGTAATTGAATAGACAATTAAGGAAAAATACTTAAAACCAAAAAGTATAAAAACCTAACCTGCAAATCGTTGTCAAACCTTAATTTTCAAAATGCCCAAAACTGTTAAGGGATCAAAACTTTTTTTTTTACATTTTGTTTCTTATTCGATAAAAATTTAAAATACAGTAACGAAATAGCCGAGAAAAAAACCTAACCTACACATTTTTTGAAATTTGTTATTCTTTAGATACCTAACGGACGTCAACATATGTAGAGATAGAATTTTTTTGTTTTACTTATCGACAAAACCGTATATCTTGAATACTTCTCTTTGTAATTGGATAAAGAATGAAGGAAAAACACTGTAAACCAAATAATATGAAAACCTCACTTGCAAATCGTTGTCAAACCTCAATTTTCTAAATATCCAAAACTGTTAAAAGATTAAAATTGAAATTTTCTTTAAATTTCGTTTCTTATCTGATGGGAAATTAAGGTATAGTAACTAAATAGCCAAGAAAAAAACCTAACCTACACATTTTTCGTAAATCTTTGTTTTTTCTACGTTGCGGACATCAACAAATGAAGAGGTAGAATTGTTTTGATTTACTTATCGACAAAACCTTATATCTCAAAAACTTCTCTTCGTAATTGGATAGAGAATTAGAGAAAAATACTAAAAACCAAATAATATCAAAACCGAACCTGCATATCGTTGTTCAACCTCACTTTATAAATATCTAAAACTGTTAAGAGATAAAAATTCAATTTTCTTTTACATTACCTTATTACTTTGATAAAAAATTAAGGTAGAGTATCCAAATGGATAAAAAAAAAAACAACCTAACCTATAAATTTTTCAAATTTTTTTATTTTTTCAACCTGCAAACATCAACATATAAAGAAGTAGAATTTTTTATTTATTTATCTACGAAACCTTATATCTCAAAAACTTCTCTTAGTAATCTGATAGAGAATTGGGGAAAAATACTAAAAACCAAATAATATCAAAACCGAACCTGCATATCGTTGTTCAACCTCACTTTATAAATATCTAAAACTATTGAGGGATCAAAATTTAATTTGTTTTTATTACATTTTGATTTTTGTATGATAGGTAATTAAGGTTTAGTTTCTAAATGACCGAGAAAAAAACCTAAACTACAAAATTTTCGAAAATCTATATTTCTCAGATACCTTGTCGACGTCAACATATGTAGGGGTAGAATTTTTTTGAATAACTTATCGGTAAAACCCTATTTCTCAAAAACTTTGCTGCGTCATTAGATAGAGATCAAAGGAAAACCCCTGAGAACCAAACAATACGAGAACCGAACCTACAAATCGTTGTCAAACCCTAATTTTCTAAACATTCAATACTGTTAAGGGATTAATATTAAATTTCTTTTTACATTTCGTACCTCATTTGATGGAGATTTAAGGTAATGTATCTAAATGGCCGAGTAAAAAACCTCACCTACAAAATTTTTGTAAATCTTTATTTTTCAGATTCCTTGCGTAAGTAAACATATGTAGAGGTATATTCTTTTGATCGACTTATCGACAAAACATTAAATCTCAAAAACCTCTCTTCGTAATTGGATAGGGAATTAAGGAAAAACACTAAACCAAATTATATGAAAACTTAACTTGCAAATCGCTGTCAAACCTTAATTTTCTAAATATCTAAAACTGTTAAGGGTTGAAAATAAATTTTTTTTTACATATTGTTTCTTATTTGATATAAATTTAAGGTAGAGTATCTAAATGGCAAAAAAAAATCTAACCTACAAATTTTTTGAGAATATTTATTTTTCAGATACTTTGCGGACGTCAACATATGTAGAGGTAGAATTTTTTTAGATTTACTTATCGACAAAATCTTATATATCATAAACTTTTCTTCGTAATTGGATAGAAAATTGAAAAAAAATACTGAAACTCAAATAATATGAAAACCTATTTTGCAAATTGTTGTCAAACCCCAATTTCCAAAATGTCTAAAACTGTTAAGGGATCAAAATTGAATATTTTCTTACATTTCGTTTCTTATTCGATAGAAAATAAGGGTTTAAAAACATAATAGCCGAGAATAAACCTAACCTACAAATTTTTCGAAAATCTATATTTTTCAGATACCTTGCGGACGTCAACATATGTAAAGATAGAATTTTTTTCATTTACTTATCGAAAACATCTTATATCTCGAAATTTCTCTTCGTCATTGAATAGGAAATTTAGGAAAAATACTGAGAGCCAAATAATATGAAAACCTAATCTTTAAATCGTTGTTTAACCTCAATTTCCAAAACGTCAAGAACTGTCAAGGGATCGAAATTTAATTTTTTTTAGATTTCGTTTCCTATATGATAGAAAATTAACGTATAGTATCTAAATGACCGAGAAAATACCTAACCAACAAACTTTCGAAAATCTTCATTTTTGAGATACCTTGCAGACGTCAACATATGTAGAGGTAGAATTTTTTTGATTTACTTATTGACAAAACCTCATATCTCAAAATCTTCTCTTCGTATTTAGATAGAGAATGGGGAGAAATTACTGAAAACCAAATTATATGAAAATCTAACCTGCAAATCGTCGTTAAACCTAATTTTTTTAATATCTAAAATTTTAAAGGGATAAAAATTGAATTTTATTTACATATTTTTTCTTATTGGATAGGAAATTAAGGTTTAGTATCTAAATAACTGAGAGAAAAATCTAACGTAAAAATGTTTTGAAAATCTTTATTCTTCAGATACCTTGCGGACGTCAACATATGTAGATGTAAAATTTTTTTGATTTACTTATTACAAAACTGTATATTTCAAAAACCTCTCTTCGTAATTGGATAAGGATTTTAATAAGAATACTGAGAATCAAATAATATAAAATAATTACCTGCAAATCGTTGTAAAACCTCAATTTTCTAAATATCTAATACTGTAAAGGGATAAAATTTAAATTTTTGATTTACATTTCGTTTCTTTTTCGATAGTTAATTAAGGTAGAGTATCTAAATGGCCGAAAAAAAATCTAACCTATAAATTTTTGGAAAATCTTTATTTTTCAGATACCTTGCGGGCGTCAACATATGTAAAAGTAGAATTTTTTTGATTGATTTATCGACAAAACCTTAAATCTCAAAAACCTCTCTTAGTAATTAGGTAGGGAATTAAGAAAAAATACTGAGTACCAGATAATATGAAAACCTAACCTGCATATTGTCGTTAAACCTTAATTTTTTTATTATTCATAATTGTTTAGGGATAAAAATTTAATTTTTTTTTACATTTCGTTTCTTATCCAATAGGAAATTAAAGTAAAGTTTCTAAATAACTGTAATAAAAATCTAACCTACAAATTTTTCAAAAATCTCTTTTTTTCAGATACCTTGCGGATGTCAACATATGTAGAGGTAGAATTTTATTTTATTTACTTTTCGACAAAACCTTTAATCTCATAAACTTTTTTCTGTAATTGGATAGGAATTTAGTGAAAAACACTAAGAACCAAATAATATGGAAAACTAAGCTGCAAATCGTAGTCAAATCTTAATTTTGTTAATATCCAAAATTTTAAAGGGATAAAAATTGAAATTTTTCATATTTCGCTTCTTATTCAATAGGAAATTAAAGTAAAGTATTTAAATAACCGTGAAAAAAACTAACCTAAAATTTTGTTAAAAATCTTTATTCTTCAGATACCTTGCGGACGTCAACATATGTAGAGGTAGAATTTTTTTGATTTACTTATCGACAAAACCTTATATCTCCAACTTCTCTCCGTAATTTAATAGAAAATTGAGGAAAAATACTGAGAACCATATAATGTGAAAACTTAACCTGCAAATCGTTGTCAAACCTCAATTTCCAAAATGTCCAAAACTGTTGAGGGATTAAAATTGAATATTTTCTTACATTTCGTTCCTTATTCGATGGGAAATTAAGGTATAGTAACTAAATAGCCAAGAAAAAAACCTAACCTACACATTTTTCGAAAATTTTTATTCTGCAGATACCTTGCGGACGTCAACATATAAAGAGGTAGAATTTTTTTGGATTTATTTATCGGCAAAACCTTATATATCAAAAACTTCTCTTCGTAATTCGATAGGAAATTGAGGAAAAACACTGACAACCAAATAATATGAAAACCTAACTTGCAAATCGTTGTCCAACCTCAATTGTATAAATATCCAAAACTTTTAAGGGATCAAAATTGAATTTTTTTTTACATTACGTTTTTCCTTTGATAGAAAATCAAGTAGACTATCTAAATGGCCATAAAAAACTACCTCACTTACAAATTTTTCGAAAATCTTTATTTTTTAATTACCTTGCGGACGTCAACATATGAAGAAGTAGAATTTTTTTGATCAACTTATCGGCAAAACCTTAAAGGTCAAAAACTTCTCTTCGTAATTGGATAGGGGATTAATAATAAAAACTGAGAACCAAATAATATGAAAACCTAACCTGCAAATAGTCGTTAAACCTCAATTTGTTTAATATCCAAAATTGTTCAGGTACAAGAATTTAATTTTTTTTTACATTTCGTTTTTTATTCGATAGAAATTTAAAGTTTAGTATCTGAATAACCTAGAAAAAATCTAACCTACAAAGTTTTCGAAAATCTTTATTTTTCGGATACCTTGCGGACGTCAACATATGTAGAGGTAATATTTTTTTTGATCGACTTATCGACAAAACCTTGAATTTCAAAAACCTCTCTTCGTAATGGGATAGGAAATTAAGAAAAAATACTGAGAACCAAATAATATAAAACCGTACCTGCATATCGTCGTTAAACCTCAATTTTTTTAATATTTAAAATTGTTTAGGGATATAAATTTTTTTTTTTTTCATATTTTGTTTCTTATTTTATAGTTAATTAAAGTTTAGTATCTAAATAACCGAACAAAAAACCTAACCTACAAATTTTTTGAAAATCATTATTTTTCGGATACCTTAAAGACGTTAAGATGTGTAGAGGTGTAATTTTTTTGATTTACTTATCGACAAAACCTTACATCTCAAAAACTTCTTCTTGTAATTGGATAGGAAATTGGGGAAAAACTCTGAGAACCAAATAATACGGAAACCTAACCTGCAAATCGTTGTCAAACCTTAATTCTCTAAATATTTAATACTGTTGAAGGATAAAATTTTTTTTTTTTTTTTCTACATCACGTTTCTTATTCGCTAGAAAATTAAGGTTGAGTATCTGAATGACCAAAAAAAAACCACCTAACCTACAAAATTTTTCGAAAATCTTTATTTTTCAGATACCTTGCGGACGTCAATATATGAAGAGGTAGAATTTTTTTGATCTATTAATCGACAAAATCTCAAATGTCAAGAACTTTTCTTCGTAATTGGATAGGGAATGAAGAAAAAATACTGTGAACCAAATAATTTGAAAACCTAACTTGCAAATCGTCGTTAAACCTCAATTTTTTTAATATCCAAAATTGTTTAGAGATAAAAATTTAATTTAGTTTTACATTTCGTTTCTTATTCGATAGTCAAAATAGGTTGAGTATCTAAATGGCCGAGAATAAAACCTAACCTATGAGTTTTTCGAAATTCCTCATTTTTCAGATACTTTACTAACGTTAACATACGTAGATGTAGATTTTTTTCATTTACTGATAGATTATACGTTGATTAAACGAAAAATACTTAAGTCACGAAAAAAAGGGAAGCCAACCTACAAATTTTCTTTTAACTCTATTCTTTTAGTTATTTCACAACCACTGAAAGATAGAAAATTGGTTTCTTATAAATCATTTTTCTTATCTATCGGAAGATTCAGGGAGTTTATGTACAAGGCCCGAACTAAAAACCTAACCTAAATATTTTTTATAATCTTTATTTCTTAGTTACCTTGCGAACGCCAACAGACATACAAATAAAATTTCAGCAAACGACCAGACAATCTAATGACACGCAACTAGCAGACGTTAACCTAAGTACGTGGGTGACAGTAAATAATCTAATTATTGGTTATTTGTTGTTGAAAATAATGATAAATAATTGATGGACTAATTACGCAATAAGCCAAGAACTTTATCGTAAGTAATTTTTACTAACTAACCTAACGGGCTCTCTTAAACAATAAATAATTTAATTTAAGGTTACTAAATTGTAAAAGAGAGAAATTATCACAAAGAGTTGATAAAGTAACAAGCAGAGCTATTTATTGTGCAGTGTAAATAGTACTCTGTACGTTATTACGATTTAGTCTCTGTACTTGAGTTTAAAATTTGTCTGTATCCTAAGCAGTAGGTCTACAGTTACGGAATAAGCTCGAGTTTCAGAATCAAAGTAAGCATACAAAAATGTCTATCAAATTTTTTAACTTTTGTAAAATCCGTACAAAATCTTTTTTTATACGTAAACGACAACATAAATAAATGAAAGTCAGTATTTATTACTACCTTTATGATTAAGTATTTACATCCGTATACATGCATAGCACGGATACAATCAGACTGTTGTATAAAATAATTCGAATAAGGTTAGTTGTATGAATATCTGATAAAAAATACCCTGAAATCCAGTAGATTATTTTAAAATATGAAAAAAATTATAGAAATTTTATTTAAATTCCATTTTTCATATTAAGCACTGATTTGCAAGGTTTTTAAAATGTCAGTTTTGATTTCCAATGAGTGGACAAGGAAAAGAATGAATTTCCATGTATGTGCATGTTATTATGATATTCATCGGAGTGCAGCTTGATGCAAATTTGTTCTGAAATCTTATTTTTTAAACCTCCTTTATATATTGTAAAAATTGTGTACTAGATGTACAGAAAAAAAATTGAATTATTTTCCTATCTGTTTGCAATAACAAGATGTAAACAAATTGAAAGTAAGATGATAATATGTGACTTATTAGTTTTCTGCTTCCTTGATTATATAATATAATTCTTGTTAAAATGAAAGATGGTTAAGAATTTATCAACTGTTTTATCTATAAATGTTTAACAGATAAATAAATAAATTAGATTCAATAAAAATAAGTTAGTTATAACTTATAGCCTTCCATAAATCGTCTTTTAACCATGTATATATTAAATTATAAGACAATAAATTGGTTTTCAAATTTGTATACGTCCCAGAATGCTTGTGACGAATTAATGTTTGATAAAAATTTGTGGGTCGAGTTGTTTTTTCAATTATAATTTTTACGTACCATTCACTATACAATTAACAAGAAGAAAAAATTACTTTTTTCTTTGTCTGTCTGCATTCGTCAGATGTTCTTAAAAGTACAAATTAACAAGAACTCGTAGGTTACATCTTACATTTCAGCATTTTTAAAACTTTTTCTCGATTTTTCGATAAATGGTCAAGTAAATAGTGAAAGTTGTACTACTGTGTCTGTTGACGTTCGCAAGTTATCTAAGAAATGCAGACTTGAAAAAAACTTTGTAGGTTACATTTTTATTTTATTGCCATTACAAAGTTTGTCCTAGGTTTCATATTTAATTGTAAAATAAGATAAGCATGATCGTATCAATATGTATAAAGACGTTTACGCAGAATCTTTCAAATGGGGATTATTGAAAACATGTAGGTTAAGTTTTTATGTTGGGCCTTGTACATACACTCCCCAAATCTTCGATTAGATAAAAAAAATTATTTTTTAGATACCAATTTTCTATCTTTCAGTGGTTATGCAATAACTGACAAAATAAAGTTTGACGAAAATTTGTAGGCTGGCTTCCCCTTTTTTCGTGACTTGAGTATTTTTCGTTGAATCAACGTTTAATAAATTAGAAAATGAAAAAAATTTACTTATATACATGTTGACGTTGGCAAAGTACCTGAAACATAAACATTTCAGGAAAATTTGTAGGTTAGGATTTTTTTCTGTGCCACCTTTATTGCCTATCAAATGGGAAACGAAATGTAAAAAAACATTAAATTTTTATCTCTTATTAGTTTTGGAAATTTGAAATATTGAGGTTTGACAACGATTTGCAGGTTAGGTTTTTATATTATTTGGTTCTCAGCATTTTTTTAAATTTCCTATTCAATTACGAAGAAAATAAAAAAATGATTGCTCTATCGTTTTTGGTTTTTGAGATATTAGATTTTGAGTAAAAAAAAATGAGAATCTTCCACTGTGGGGCGTCGGGTGCCACATTATTCAACTACTTGACCCATAGGAATGAAGCTAACTATTCCTTGTATTGTCAGTGGAAGGGGGATAGTTGTAAGGTTATTTAAAAATATGGATGGCATAGAGGAATGAATTTACAGCTGTACACGAACTTTTATACAATTCAAATAAAGATATTTGATTGTATGAATGTATGTATGTATGTACGTGTATTTTTAGGTATATATTTATACTGTGTAATAATTGTACAATGTTTGTATTAGTATACATTGGAATGTTTACAATCGTGTATTTTATAATCATGTAATATCACTGCATTTTAAAATAAATTAATCTGTAATTATTTATATCTTAAATTAACATAATATTAATTACTGCAATAGTGAGGTCAACCGCAATAAACTTCGACAAGTTGAAGCATTATCATTCAAAGGGATGAAAAACTTGGAACGACTACGGTTAAAGAGGAATAAAATTGATGTGTTAAACGATGGTGCCTTTTGGCAACTGAATAGTCTTATAGAGCTTCAGCTTGACTACAACGCGTTGAGTTTCCTGTCCAAGGGTGCTCTGTTCGGCCTTGATCATCTTCTTATTCTTACCCTATCGCACAACAGAATCAGTTCGATCGAGCCACAATCTTGGGAAATGTGCAAAGAAATTGAAGAATTGTAAGTATATATATTTATATACATTTATATTTATCTATAAAACTTGTTCTTCTATCCAATACCCTTATGTTACCGCCAATTGATACGAATAGTCAGTGTTTTATTATCGAACGTAATTAGTCTGATTGCTTCAGTAAAATTTGATTGCAACATGACAAACATAAATTGAGGTAAATAATACTAGAAATGTATTAATATCTTGCGACCTAGCTGTTTTTATTGCTTTTTAATTACAATCGTATTCGTCAAAACCAATTTTTATTTAGGTATTCATATAAAAACTAGAGAATGATCGTATCGTTTATGTTGATCAGTATTAATATCATTCCTTGTTCATATTATTTATCTTATGAATTTCGAGACTTATTATCTGGTAAATAGTTTAAAAAATAATATTTAAAAAGTCAGTAAACCCCTTACTAACACAAGTCTACGTTATAAAATATTATAACAGTTGAATATGAACATATCCTTAGATGTAAATCAGCATCTTGATTAAGGACTTACATAAAGTTACTAGCTCAATATTCAACCTTGAATTTAAGTTTGCGACCTATTAGACAAGGTTGACACCTAGCTTCCGTCGGAAAAGTTTTCCGATTAGTTTGTTGGCGTATTTACGTTGAAGGCATGCTATAAAATATGGATTGAGAGTCGTTCGGGCAAATATTTATTCCAAATTAGTTTGAATAAATTTCTTTCCAACAAATTACATAAATTCGGTCAAAATGCTTGAAATTTTTTTTGTTATTTTGGATTATTGGATTATGTATTATTTTGAATAAAACAAGGTTCTTGTCATTTTTTATAAAATTGACTGTTTCTGAGATATAAATTAATAAATCTTCAAAAAAACACAAGAACATACATCTTCACGGTTCAAATAAAGTATGGAACATTTAATTTGTTGACCTTACCAAAACTATTCCCTTATAACAAAACTTTCTTCAACAATATTCTGAAGAGTCCGTGCAAATTATTGTACTTCAAGGCCCGTATTTCCAATCATCAAGAAAGCGATTTTAGCCAGGTGTGGGCTTTTAATCAGCCGCGTGCGGGCGATTGTTGATGCTAACTAGACTAGGGAGAATTGTTTGCTTGTATACATTAAGGCATCCTACAAATTACGATCAACAGTTGGCTGAGTGAAAGTTTAAGCTTAATTTAATGAAATAAATTTTTTTAAACACACTGCAAAAATTGTTGTTTACTTAAATAGTTTATCTCATGTTTTTGGGCTATTCAAGATGAAGTATCTTGTAATTTTGTGTCTATTTTCGACCACATTGTCTATTTTTCCGTTCACAGTTGAAACATATTATCACAGACAATATTATTTTATAGAGTTCACGGAAATTCTCGCATAATTTTTTAACACCCTTTGAGAAAACCTTGAATAGTAAATTCAATAAATTGATGTGCATATTTTTTACTTGCAAATATTAAATCATACTTTTTTTTTTCATTAATCTATATTACAGCCACACAATGATACACAATATATATTTTTTCAGTACAATAAAATGTGCTGGTCTAACAAGTTTTCATGATCCGGGGCCACCATATATAGTATGTGGGATGTACCTGCTTACGTTGAGGTTAGAGTTTTATCTGACGTATTTTAATCTGATCAATCCAAAAATCAAGGATACTTTATCGAAAAATCGGTCGCTCAATTTTTATCAACAATTTTTTGTTAAAAATTTCAAACATTTTTTAACAAAATTTTTTTTACTTGTATCATTTGAGCAATTGTAAAACGAAAATGTTCTCAGATATTCTTTCGTACAATCCATCGTTTTTGAGAAAAATATTCAAGCTCAAAAATTTAGATTTTTTTCGATTTTTTAGTCTATAAGTCAAAAACGGTGAATATTTTTAATTTACCAAAAATATTCTGTTTCCTCTTATCTTGACCTATCTAATAAACTATATGTGCCCATGGGTGTCCTTAGTTTTGTAATTATATCGATTCGTGTGACAGCCTTTTTTAATGTGCACAGACACCCCTGAGCCAACATTATTATATGCCTGTGCACCTTAAAAAAGGCTGTCGCGTAAATCGGGAATTTTTCAATAACTATGGACAGCACGAAAAAATGAATAAGGACATTTTTGTTTTAGAATAGCCCAAATAACAAGATAATTTTTTTTTGACGAAAAATGAATTTTTTAAATCTTTTACGAAAATTTGTCAGTAACAATTAAGGAACTGATTTTTCAAGAAAGTACCGCTGGTTTTTGGATTCAGCAGATTAAAATGCGACGTATTAAAGTCTAACCTCGACTGGATCTGACACTTTCTACAGATGTTCTATGGTGGACCCCGAATAATCGAACATATGCACGGATGGATAAAATTGTCAGGTTCTTTATTTTCAACTTAAATTTAGATGATAATACATCTGTTTTATGCAATATATATCAAAAATATATTGTCTTATGTCTCGTGTTTAAGGAATTTTTCGAGATATATATTTATGCTGCTGCTCTTAACGTATGCTCTTTAAAAGCATCAGACATGCTTGAAATCTTTTCCAAGTTAACATTTATTTCGCATAAAAAACTTGTATCAGTAAGTACAGACCTTTTCATCGTAAAACATTTAATCGTTAAATTTTAAAACAGTTTTCCGCAGTTTGTTATTCTTACAAGGGACACTTGAGTGGCGTGACAAGCCGATTTAAATAAAACTTCAGGATTTTGTAGAGAACTAAAAAATATTAGACACGTATTTTTTTAGCGGCCTACATGCGATTAAAGTTTAGCTTTTGTTTCTGCAGGAATTTGTAAAAATAATCAATCTTGTTGTTTAAGCTTAACTTCTTCGGTAAGTTTTCCACAGTGCTCTCTCCATTAATCCAACAAAAGTACACTCGTTTTAGTGGTTAATAAAGAATCTATTTTATCAGCCCACTTTCTTAAATGTTCTTTTGTTAATTTTCCCAATTTAAAAGTCATAAAGGCTCGGGCCATAAAAAATCGGTTTTAAACCTAACAACCCTGGACCGCACGAGAGCCCGGCCGCCCCCCCGAGAGCGAGGCTC
>JAPYYV010003673.1:0-17902 GCA_030522625.1 Copidosoma aretas
CGAGATATGTACAGAATGATAACAGTCTTCTGCGCCAACAGCAAAACCAAAGTTAACTTTTTGTTGATTTTTATTATTTTACTTGGCACGACTTGCATTGAAATAATAAATTTTGTTGCCTCTATATAAATATATAGTATCGGGGATTACAAAAAATTTTCAATCGAAGCACATCAAAGTTACCTGACCGAAATATAATCTGGGAGTAACTGTTTTTGAAGTTATACTTCTATATAGGTGCGAGATGCAGCAGAGTAAATCAATGATTTCCATATTTGCTTTCTCTTTGAATGCTTAAGAGAAGTGAATTTCAATTGAAAAGAAAAAAAGAAAATATCCTAAAAGATTCGAACTCACGACCTCTTGCATACTAGCCGAGTAACATATTTACTTAGCCACGACCTAAATTCTCGGGACAGTTACTGTCACTTGCTTCTATATCGCGCTTCATAACTTATTTTGTATTATATTTTTTATTTACTGTTAATTTTTTATTTAAACGAAAAGTATTATTTGGATTTTAGGGAGATAGATTTTATATGTATAATTATAGATCTTAAGGTAATTCTGGAATCAGCGATGAAACAAGCTTTTCTGCTGACGCATTTAAATATCCACACGCAAAATACTACTCTTGCAAAACTGAAAGCTTCTCTCGGCATTCTTTATGCTAAGAATAACCTTGCGCTATGGCGCTTACTAGGGTAATTTTTTACAAGAATATATACATTATTAAAAAAAAAGTCTTGGGGAAATTAAAAAAAAAATTAAAGACACAGAAAAAACAAAATTGTAGAAAACTGTTTCAAAAATCTACAAACAATTTGATTAATTAATTTGACAAACAAACTTCATAAGTAATGGACTAACAGACATATTATCGAAGCATGGGCAATAGCACGAATCTATCAAACTCACAAGGCAGAGAAGAAGTAGAAGTACATTAAAACTTCAGAAGAGTGACTTTTTAAATGTAACATACAAGATTTAAGAAATTTTAATCGCTAATAATGTAGAAAAATCAGTAGAAAAGTAAAAAGTTATAAAAGAGAGTTAGGCTGCAAAAAAAAAAGAAAAAAAAAGGATAAACAAGGTACCATATTTTTCTACTAAACAATTTGATTGAAAACAAACTAAAAAATGTCGCCAATAAATAATATGCTGTGTTTTTAGACTTAGAAACAGAATTTGTTAATATTAATAGAGAAATATTACAGGTCAAAGTGAATTTAAGAGAGATAAGTACAAAAATAACAAAAATTTTTGAAGAATTCTAAAAACATACAAAAAAAAACAGGTAATTACGGTCAGGGGCTAACAAATTTTTTTAAAACGATGAATGAGAAAAGGCAAATGTGCCCATAAAGCCCGGTACTTTTAAGTTTATTTATCTAAAAAATAGGCGATAAGTGGATCTTAAATAATACAGAAGGTGTAATAGTAGGCAAACTCAAAATTAACTGATTACAATTATCTAATGACGGTATTTCAGACACCCAGCATATTAAAGACAGAAAACATATGTACAGAGACTTAGATAAATAAAGTACAAAAAATTTACTGGAAAGAAAAGAAAAAGTAAATGTTAATTTTTAGAAATGAAAAGGTAATACAAACAGAGCTCTGTTTGAATTTGCATTGGTTGCATTAGAAGTTTAAAACTTGGACAAATTTTCCCGGCACGGAAAAAAACGACAGTTTGGGAGAAAAATACAGTTAAAGCAGATTTAGGCTTGAGCAAAAGAGATAAAGTAAAAAATTTAAACCAAGATTATTTTTCATAGATTTAATAATAAAATTATATTACAAATACAAAGCAGAGACTTGTGTATGAAAGGGGGGACTCCCCATTTCTCACCCCTATAAGCAGAAATTCCAAACCTCCTAAGACCATCTGATCTTTTAAAACCCTTACCACATTTTTACAAATTTATTTTTCATGTTCTTCTTCTTAAATTAATATATATATATATATATTTAAATGTGTCGATCTTTCAAAGATTTTTACCATTTAAATAATTTTTTCTTACTATGTTATTTAAAAAAGGAGATTTGTCTTAAGTTTAATGCTATACTGTTTATTTCTTTAGTAAATTATTTTATAAATTAAAATTACATTAAATATAAGTATTAAAAAAAATTTTAAATAGAATTTCTGAAAAAAAAAATTTACTTTAATGTTACAAATTTTAAGTCGGTCATAAATTTTTTAAATTTCATTTACAAATTTTACACTACGTCAAGTAGAAAAATTCCGTTTGTAACAACCAAACATTGGAATTTACGCAGTCAAAATATTCTAAACAGCAGGGAGTACCTTTAATTAAAAAAATCACAAAATCACTAGAAATCATAAAAGCTTTTTAAATATAATGGTAATAATTGTATAAAATGTGTAAATAGTCTTCAAAAAACGTACAGAGCATAAATGCATTCAATCTACAGAATTATTGTACTCATATAAGTATATAGATAATCTTATATTAATGTAATATAGATGTGATGAAATTTATCCTAAAGTTCGACTATTTTTTATATGTTTGTTATACCTTTTTGAGTTAATTTATGAGTATTCAAAGTAATGGTAATCTTAGAAAACGAGCAAGTGAATTAACCCAAAAAAAGGTATCAGAGTTTTTCTATAAAAATGCACTCGGTAATATTTATTAAGTTGAGGTTGATTATAATTATTTGTTATCTAAAATCACAATTCATCACGACTGTGTATCTGTCCAACGGCCTAGCCCAAGCAATTGTTTTCGTCAATGTTCTATTATCTTTCAATTTAATAAATTCTTAGAAGAAATATTTTTAAAACAGCAATAAAATATATATAATTTATATTTATAAATAAAAAGAAATTGAAACATATTATTAATTATTTTATGAATTGAAAACCAAAGCAATTATGAGCTTCTTTAATGAATAAGAGAAAAATTGATTATTATTATAAAAAACATTATCTATTAATATGATAATCAATTAAATAATTTATCTTATAAATGTAAATAATTGGAAAATTGGTAAGCAGAGCCCGCAGGTAGGCGAATATACACATATAGAGATATGCAGGAGGAAGATGATTCATGTAAAAATACAAGATATTTATGTAGGTAGATCAAGCTTAACAGTAAACATTGAAGGTACAAAAATATTTTATGCGTTATAAATTATAATATTATGTAAATATAATAAGAAATTCTGACACGATGTCGTATGTTTAATCAATTACATAAGTGACTTAATTACAAATGATATTTGTACTCATATTAGAGGATAAGATTTTTTAATACTTATAAAACAAACAAAGAAAATATAGAAGTATACAAAAATCTATATAAGAAATGAAAAATAATAAAATTAACAATTTACATTTACAAATATGAAGGAAGAATTATAAAATGATATCTTATTATAAACTTATATCCATTATTGATTCTTAAATGACCAAAAATAACAAACAAAGGCTCATAACTATTTCTGTAATAATAATGATTGTTTGTTCGAATTTTCAGCTAATTTTTATGAGATCGCTTTGGTTATCCATGTTTGTACGTATATATGGGGGTTGTCACGCGGAGCGCGCAGGGGCGAAGCACCACTAGTATATATTTATGTGTCAAAACGGGTCGACTGGATCAGTGCTATGGCCATATATGGACGCACCTACTAAGATGGTTTTGCCTAAAATTTTCGTTGTTTTCCGAATTTTATGATGCCTTCCAGCTTCATGCCTGAATTCTGGATGACTGACCCAATATGACGGTTGAAAGCCGTAAAAAATCGAGTTTCCAGCAAAAAAAGGTTGTAAGAATAAAAATTTGCATCAGGTTGGGTCGTTTTTTAGCCTAAATTGTAGCTGTTGCACGCCCTTCAAGAGTTTGTATGAAAGGTTATTAATTAAATTCCGAAATGGTGGATCCAAAATAGTGGTCAAACATCCAATATGTTTACCAAATTGTTGAGTTCCGACTGCTTTGCACTATACTTAGTATATCTATGTTTTATGGGTCACTGATCATGAGTATAAGGTCAGATTTGCCAAATTCTGAATGGCAGACCCAAGATGGCGAAAAAAATTCGATCCGCTATCTTAAATTTGACATAATGACCTTGACTTCGTGAAAAGCGACCCATAAAACCCTCATATACTAATTTTAGTACAAATTGATTGAATTTCATTATATTGGCCACCATATTGTGTGTCTGACCACTATATTAGATCCGCAATCTTCAATTTTTCAGATTTGATGACCCCAAAAACCTCATTGAACCAAATTTGTTGCGAATTGTATTATTTCAGACAAAACAAATAAAATTACATAGAAAACATTTTATTTTTTAGATGGTACATAAATAATTGCTTACAAGAAAATTTTAATGTGATAAATTTATGTATTTTTTTCTATTACGCGAAAATTATTGTGTTCATAACCCAATTAGAAATCTTTATATGGGTTGAAGTTTTTGTTTCACTTTGTCTCATAAAGTATTTTTCTCAAAACTATATTTTATTTTTCTGATTCATGTTCAAGGGTAATTTTAATACAAATTTCATTTTTACTTTTGCATGTTGATAAATTGACATATAATTGAACATGTACGAACAATGATTGTCCTAAATACAAAATAACGTTGTAAAAACGTTAACCTTGAGATTTAATAGTAGCTATAGAAAAGGCTAAGACTAAAAGAGATCGCTTTGTATATTTTTTTATAATTATTTGATTATAATTTTAGCTTTAATGTTGTATATAAACAATTTATGATTCGTAATCGTATGCCATTACATACACCGTCAGCAATACTAAAACATCGTATCAGCATAACTGTCGCACCAATTTTGAAATCAAGCTTATGAGGTGGTAAACCTTTATGAATACTATTTATTATTTCCATTGGAAACTTTACGTGAATATTATTGTCTGACTCATTGACACCTTTAAAATTTGCATGGTTAATGCTGCAATAAATTTAAATCTTTTTTTGCAGTATATTTAGGATTTTGTTGTCAAAACATTAAGTATGCTTGTTATCAGAAGTATGTATACCATTATTTATTAAACAATTCATATTTTTACCAAAATTTTTGGAGCAATCATTGTTTGTCTTCCAGCTTTTCGGAACTTTTAATGATTAGTTCTTTCCTCCTCCGATTTCTAATAATAAGTTTGAAAATTTTGTATCGTTAAAACGGATATAATTATTAAATTTCATAATTTGAATAAATGACCAAAGAAATGCTGATTTCATACTTTCTGCTGGTATCATACTTCTATTACTGTTTTTTAAAATTGCAAGAATTTGTCGAAAATCTCCACCAAACACAAACAATTTATCACGAAGTAGATCTCCGTATTACTTAAATCATGCGAAGGTCTGTCAACTATTTCTAAAGCCTTTTTTTTAATCATGAAAGATTCATCTTGTGTAATTAAATCTACTTGTTGTAATTTATTTTTGTCTGATTTACGGTCATAAAATAAGCTTTGATTATTATTCAAATCTAGAGGTGAACAAAAAGTTTCATTACTGATAATTTCTTTAGAAAGTTATATTGATCCTATACGAGCTCATGCTGACAATAAAATTTTCTTTACCTTAAGAAATAGAATAATGGATTTATGTTTGTTATAGACACGTTTTTTATAAACGTTTGAGGTCCTCAGTAAAGACAATATTACTTTTTTTTTCACACACGCTTTTTACAATTTTTATTTGATCTTTATTTAAATAAATGTACACAAAATTAAACATTTACGTACAAAAAGCCATCTCCTTAGTATCAAATAGAAAAGGCGGTCGCGCTACCTGCAAGTTTGAGAAGCTGATGACAGATGACGCATAGCACAACGCTATTATATACATCAAAATCAGCCTCTTAGATATTCAAAATCGAAAAAAAATGTGTATCACTGTAACCCTGATGTTTTGGAATTATCAGGCCTTCTTAGCATTGCACTGCAACTTCCCAAAAAAATCCCGACAAAAACAGCCTTTTAATATCATTTTTTGAAGAGGTGTAGACGTGATAAGCTCAGTTCAATATATTCCAGTGTCTCGTCACGACTGACCGAAACATTCCGACCTGATGTTAGCAGCAGTCAATATTAAATTTAAATTCTTGTATTATTTTCTTTTAAATATTTTTGACTTCGATGACAAGTCTATATTTGCAAAAAATTGCACGAAGAAATTATTTCGGTGATAAAACATAGAACAGTATTCAAATGAGGCAAGAAGTAACTGTGCGCACCGATAAGCAGGAGTAGCGAGAAAGATACACGAATCACAATTATGGAGTGTTGCCCTAAGTACGCGATAGTCTAGTGCATTCAGCGGTAGGCTACTAATCCGTCGATCCACGTTCAGATCTTACCTACATCAACATGATTTAATCAATTAAATGGTTTTGTCATGAGTCATCTAAACACGCAAAATTCAAAAAATTAAATGTTTAGCTAGGCTAAGCCTTTGGACAGATACACAGACGTGATGGATTGTGACTTTAGATAACAAATAATCAAACTCAATTCAGCACATTTAACAGAGTGCATTTATATAGAACTAATATACCTTTTTTTAATTGACTCACTGGTTCTATTTTAATATCACAATTCCTTTAAATACTTATAGAATAACTGTAAAAGCTATGACGAACATACTAAAAATAATCGGACTTTTGAATTAATTTTATCACATTTATTTTACAATAATATGAGATTATCTTTATACTAATATGATTCCGTCGGTTAAATGTATTTACGCATTTTACATTTTTTCAGCACGATTTACACATTTTATACAATTACCACCATTCCATTTGAAA
This sequence comes from Copidosoma aretas, assembly GCA_030522625.1. Lineage (NCBI taxonomy): Eukaryota > Metazoa > Arthropoda > Insecta > Hymenoptera > Encyrtidae > Copidosoma > Copidosoma aretas. The sequence continues at coordinate 6,830 of JAPYYV010003673.1, forward strand.
AGCTTTTGTAATTTCTAGTGATTTTATGACTTTTTTCCAGCTAAAGAAACTCCCTACTGTTTAGAATATTTTGATTGCGTAAATTTCAATGTTTGGTTATTATGATCAAAATTTTTCTACTCGATGTATTGTAAAATTTGTAAATAAAATCTGAAAAATTTATTCCAGACCTAAAATTTGTTACATTATAGTGATTTATTTTTTGTTACAGGTATTATTATTTTTTTTTTTTTAATACTCATGTATAAAGTAATTTTAATTTATAAAATAATGTATTAAAGATATAATCGGTACAACAATAAACTTCGGACAGATCTCATTGTTTCAAGAACATCGTAAAGAAACATTATTTGAGTGTGATAGATGTAAAAAAAGGTGTAGGAGATTGTCACATTTAAATAGACGTATATTAATTTATGATGAAGGACAAGAAAAAAAAATTTGTAAAAAATATGATAAGGGTTTTAAAAGATCAGCCGGTATAAGGAGCTTTGGGAGTTTTGCACAGAGGGGCGAGGAACATGGATACACCCTTTCATATACAAGTCTTCGCTACGGAGGTGCAATATGATTTTTTCATTTATTTCATGAAATATAATTTTTGATTTGCACTTTCTACATTATTTCTTTTGCTTAAGCCTAAAACTGCCTTAACTGTCGTTTCCTCCTAGTCTGTTGTTTTTTTCTATGCCTTGAAAATGTTTTATTAAGAACCACACTTCTCAGTCCATGTCCCAGCTCTTAACTTCCAATGCATCTACTTCGAATTCAAAAAGATCTGTTTTTATCCTTTAATCATTTCCAAAAATCAACATTTTCCTTTTTTTTTTGTTTGTTTTCAGTCTATTTCGTGTACTCTATTTAACTCAGTGCTTCTGCATATGTTTCCTATCTTCAATATGCTAGGTGCCTTAAACAACGTCATCAGATAATTTGAGACAGTTGATTCTGAATTTGCCTACTGTTACACTTCCTGTTTTATTTTAGATTCACTTATCGCCTGTTTTTTAGACAAATAAACTTTAAAGTACCTAGCTTCATGGATACCTTTGTCTTTTGTTTTTCATAGTTAAGTTTTTCATAGTTTAATCAATTTGTTAGCCCCTGGCCGTAATTAACTGTTTTTTTCGTACATGTTTAGATTCTTTTAAACATTTTTGATATTTTTATACTTATTTCTCTTAAATTTTTGCTTATCATTAAATCATTTAGTACAAAAATATCATATCTTGTTCTTCTTTTTGTTCTGATACCAGCCTAACTCTTTTTTATTATTTTTTACTTTTCTACCGTTTTTTCTACATTTTCAGCGATTATAATTGTCTAAATCTTGTATGTTACATTTAAAAAGCCACTACTCAGTAGTTTTAAAGTACTTCTACTTCTTCCTTGCCTTGTAAATTTGATAGATTCATGCTATCGCTTACGCTCCGATAATATGTGTATTAGTCTATAAGCTATAAAGTTTGTGCGTCACATCAAAAGTCCATATTATTTGTCGATTCTTGAAACAATTTTTCATAATTTTGTCTTCTCCTGTGTCTATTGTTTCTTATTTTCCGCAAAACATTTTTCTTTTTTAATGATGGATATATTCTTGTAAAAAATCACTCTATTAAGCGCCATAGAGCAAATTCTTAGCATAAATAATGCCAAAAGAAGCTTTAAATCCTTCAAAAGTAGTCTTTACCGCGTAAGTATTTGCGTGCGTCAGCAGAAAAGCATGTCTTATCGCTAGTTCCAGAATTTTCTTAAGATCTATAATGGTATATATAAAATTTATCTCCCTAAGATCCAAATAATACTTTTCGTTTCAATGTATGGGATTCTTTTCACGGCTTCCTTAGGTATAATCATAAATTTTTGGTGTTCGATTATGAATATTGTTCATTTATTTATTATTACTAAATGCTACTTAACTAATTTTCATAGAAGTTGGTTTTTCATATAGGTCTTTTTATAATTATATGAAAAAAATAGTGTTGTCAAAATTTATTACGAAAGGATCAACATGTTTGGGGGAAGCTTTGGGGGGAGGTAGGAGGAGTCTGGTGAGCAGCTAAGGGGGAGTCGGGGGGGAGGGGGGGAGCGAGAAGAAGCGAGGGGGTGGGGGGATCTAGCTTGAATTATTTGAGGTCATATTTTGCGGTAAAAAAAAACGAATTTTACCTCATTTTAGGGGGGAGCTGGGGGGGACCTAGGGGGAGCTAAGGGGGGGTGGGTGTAGCGGTGGGGAGTAGGGGTATCTGGGAGGAGCTTTTACTTATCCGATAACCATACAACTATATAATATAAGAAGATTTATATATATATATATATATAGGGAATTCTTTTTAAACGTTACCCCCCCTGCTGTCCAAAAATTAAAGCTGCATAAAATTTTTTTTAGACAGTTATTTTGTAGCTTAAAGCCTGTAGTTTTTAGTAATATGTGGTTCTTTTCGAAAAAAAAAGTTGTGACTGTATATATTAGTCTAAATGCTGTAAAGTCGCCACAAAAATTTGCTAATATACTAATATCTTACCTTAGAATCATATTAATGGCAAAATAAATACGTTAATCTATAGGTTTTTTGGTTATCCATCTGCAGTTTGGCGTTTTTTTTCATAATCAGGTCATATTTTCCTCCTAACCTCAAAATATACCTATATAAACATTTTTTTTTTATTGAACTTCCCAAGTAGCCACTAAGACATGTAAAATAATATTTTTTGCTCAAGTATCCTATTGAAAAACTTAAATATATTACAGATTCTAATCTATAAGATAATAGGTTCTCTCTGACCTCTAAAAACCGACATAAACGTATTTTTTACAAGCTTTTACTAAACTATGTTTCCTGCCTGTCTGTCTGTCTGTCCGGGACAAAACTTGCTATCGACTATCCAATCAGGCTGAAATTATTCACACACCTTTGGTTTTTAAGAATATACAATACAGTATACTCTATCTCATGGTGGATCCAGTATGACTGCTGCCACAAAATGGCGGATTGTCTATTTCTTTACAACCTCATCGATACGGGTATCAAACGATAGGGCATGATGAGTATAATACAGTGAGCTTTGTAGCGTCATGAAAAATTCAATATGGCAGCCGACACAAGATGGCGACTAACCATGTCCTTTATAACCCCCTTGATATTGGTATGAAATAAAACGGTATAGCGAGTATAATATAATTAGTTTTTTAACGTTTTAAAAAATTCCAAATAGTGGCCACATCAAGATGTCGGATCACATACTCTTTACAAACCACTCGATATAGGTATCAAATAAAAGGATATAGGTAGAATACAGTCAGTTATGTAACGTCTTAAAAAATCTAATATGAGGGTCAACACAAAACGGCAGATTACATTCTTCTGTACAACCACTTGACATTGGTATCAAATATAAGGGTCTTACTAGGGGGAGAAAATAAGCTATGTAACGTCATTAAAAATGAAATGTGGTGGTGGGCACTAACTAACAGATTACCTTGTTTGTCACAACTCCCCTTACTTAGGTGTCAAATCAAAGGGATTGCCAAATAGAACATAATAGTATATTTATAAAATAAGAGTTCTCTTGTAACATCTTCAATTCGATAAAATTTTATTGTTTAAAAAAGCTTATAGTACAATAAACGAATGGAAATAAAATAAAAATAAATTTTTTTTATTGATCAAAAGTTGCTTATCTCCTTAAAAACATAAAATCTTTTATAATGACTCAAAAAACAATTTATTAACTATTTTTTGTTCTAAACGTTTATTAATTTCTTTTTAAAAACTTAAATAAAAGAAAGAATTCTGACTTATACTAAAAACAAGGCCCTATAGTATCTCATTTAAATATAACAATGGTGGTTTGAACAATTGTATCGTTCTTCAATGAAAATTTAACACCGCCAACGCCACTCGAGAATCTGTTTATAAGTAGATTACCATTTTGTAATATTTTGAACGAGTGATTGTTCAATATTTCTGGAATACAACGTGTATTTCAGTATAATTTCGCTTAAAGAAATTGACTTTGGGTCGAATTTTCGTACATTACTTTCATGTATTTTTCACAGACGAGAGTCGGAAGGAATGTAATCTGCCATTTTGTGTTGACCTTTATATTAGATTTTTTAAAACGTTACGTAACTTACTATATTCTACCCATATCCTTTTATTTGATACCTGCATCGATGGGTTTGTACAGAGTACGTGATCCGACATCTTGATGTGGCCACCATTTGGAATTTTTTATAACGTTAAAAAACTAATTATATTATACTCGTTATATCCTTTTATTTGATACCAATATCGAGGGGGTTGTAAAGGACATGGTTAGTCGCCATTTTGTGTCGGCTGCCGTAATGGATTTTTCATGACGCTGCAAAGCTCACTGTATTGTACTTATCATGCCCTATCATTTGATACCCATATCAATGAGGTTGTAAAGAAATAGACAATCCGCCATTTTGTCGCGGCAGCCATATTGGATCCACCATGAGATAGAGTATACTGTATTGTATATTCTCAAGAACCAAAGGTGTGTGAATAATTTCAGCCTGATTAGATAGTCGATAGCAAGTTTTGTCCCGGACAGACAGACAGACAGGCAGGAAACATAGTTAAATAAAAGCTTGTAAAAAATACGCTCATGTCGGTTTTTAGAGGTCAGAGAGAACTTATTATCTTATGGATTAGAATCTGTAATAAATTCAAGTTTGCCAACAGGATACTTGAGCAAAAATATTATTTAACTTGGCTTAGTGGCTACTTGGAAACTTCAATATAAAAAAAAAATTTGTATTATACAGTATATTCTGAGGTTAGGAAGAAAACATGACCTGATAATGAAAACAAACACCAAACTGCTGATGGGCAACCAAAAAGCCTATGGATCCACGTATTTATTTTGCTGTTAATCTGATCCTAAGGTAAAATATTAGTATATTAGCAAATTTTTTGGCGACTTTACAGCATTTAGACTAATATATACAGTCGCCATTTTTTTTTCGAAAAGAGCCACACACCATTAAAAACTACAGGCTTCAAGCTACAAAATGACTATCTGAAAAAAAATTTCTGCAGCTTCAATTTTTGGACAGCAGGGGGGGGGAATAACGTTTAAAAATAATTCCTTATATGTATATATACTAATTGGGCTTCGCCCCTCTGCGCGCTTCAAGTGCCAAACCCCAGAAACGTGACTGCCTTAATTTAATTCTATGTTTTATGCCATTTTTTAAAAAAAAACCTACAGTTACTCCGACACACAATATAATTGTGCATGGAAGTTGTTTATTTAGATGGTTTTTTTTTTTTGTTTGTATCGTGCAGAAAGTAAAAATATGAGAATTCGGTTCGAAATAGTTCAAAATATTATTAGTAATTGGAAGGATATTAATAACTTTATTATAATAATAACTATTATCGATATATTAGTAACAGTTTGGATTATTATCAATACATGACAAGAAACAGTTATGATGGAACTAAATTAGTAATACAAAGTTTTATAGATAATCATAATGTTCATGTTAAACTTGTTCTTCAAAATTCAAATCACATTTTAGGTAATCCGTTAAATAGTAAGAATTCAATTTCATAGTTGAGCGGTAACATTGATTCAGGTCATTACGATATTATTGATAATAATGATCCCTATTCTGGGAAAGAAGCAAAAGAAATCAAAGCAAGTGTTAACGGTCATGAATTGTATGAATCAAATAATGAGAAAAAGGAAAATAAAAAAAATGGTAATAAAAATGCAATAGTTGAATAATGAGAATACATCTGTTCAAAAAAATCATAATAGAACAACCTGTTGGTGAAATTAAAGTAAAGGTAGTACAAGACGGAAATTGTTCATTCAGATGTTTTTCAGTTTGTATACTGTAATGAGAATGATCACTTAAAAATAAGGTTACAAATTGTTCGAAATGTTCAAGTAAATAAGATAATTATAAAGATTACAATTTTAAAAATACTTTTTTTAAGTTAATCTGTCATAGTTAAGATTATTACAAATGCATAAAAAAATAGTATATATGGTTCTATAATTGAAATTACAGTTTTGTTGAACGTAATATTATTTACATAGAGGTTTTTTGCAAAAATTTGAAATTAATTCTTAGTAATTTGATAATCAAAGAAAATTAAATACTATTATGTTATAATGTAAGAAATAATTACAGTTTTAATACAATAGACTGCAATGCTCTTAAGATGAAAAAGGAGTAAAAGAAAAAAAGGTTATTGTAATAAATACATAAGATTGACGAGATTTGAACGAAAAATATTTGCAAGAAACATTGTAAAGTTTTCAGAATACAAAAAAGTGCTTAAAAAAAGTATAAAAAATGCATCAAACGCTAAAATATGGATTGGTTTAATAACGTTGTATTAAAGCAAAGACAAAGACGGGATATAAATTCTATCAAAATAAGTTCATGTGCAATATTTTGAATGTCCCTTTTGTGGTGCAGTTTTTTGGAAAGAAGAAATGAAAAAATTATGTTCTTAAACAGGAGAAATTATTATACCTCTAGTAAGTGAATATGACAAAAAGTAAAAAAATTTATTATTGTGTGATGATGATTTTTGACAGTTAATAAGATATCATTATAATATGTTTTCTTCTGTATCATTCAGTGACAATATATGACATAGGAAAAAAAACTGTTTATAATTTAAAATTGAAAGGTCAAGTTTTTATCACAGCACCCAATAGTTTAAACCGTACGAGTGATAGGCCTTCCAACAGACCACTGTATATTTATAACAATGTCCTTGCCATTAAGAGAAGATTATAAATTAATTGGATTTAAGTTTAAGAACAGGTAGAAGCTTTATGAATAACAACAATTATGAATAAAAATGTAATTCCAAAAAGTTGTAAATATTTGTACAACAATACATAATCTTAAACTTTACTGGAATATATAATGTATTTTTTGCGCAAAAAATGCAAAAATAATAATAGTTATCATAAACCTGTGATAGCAGAGAGTAGGACTATAATAGTTTCTAAAAATGAAACATTTGATGATTTAAATCCATTTATTTATCCAAAAAATCTTCCTGACTATGTACCAATTCATACTTATTTAAACAAACTCTCAAAATCTGTTGATCCCATGGTTTTCCTTGTACTATTTCCTTTGGGTGATTTTGAATAAGGTACAAATTGTTAAAAAAATTTAAAAAAAAGAATAATACTATAATAATATTACAATACTATATACATACAGATTGTCTAATAGATTGAAAAATGCAGTTCTCGATCCCCTGTTGAAATCAGGAAAAATAACCTAATAGTTTTTCTACATGCTTATCTTATAATTAGAAGTAGTTAAATAAACTTTTTAAAAGATATTTAAAGGAATTTACATATCGATTGTTATCAAGGTTTATTAGATTATATTTTGAATAGTGCGTCAGATATCACACGAAATTTTGAAAGAAATGATAGGATAGAAAGCCTTCTTATTTTACCTTCAACGTATACAGGCGAGCCGCGGTACATGCAACAGCATTATTAAGATATAGTGGCAATTATAAGAAAATGTGGTAGACCAGTTTTTTTTATCACTGCTACATGTAATCCAAAATGGAAGGAAATTAAAAATGTATTAAGAGACTTTCGGAAGATTTTACGTTTATGCTATTGAATCTCAAAAATGATGGTTAGCCTGACGCTCATATATTGGTAGCGCTGCATGCTGATGACAAAACTATAATACCTGATGATATTGATAATGTTATATCTGCCAAGATTCCCTTAAGCAGTAAAAAGCTTGAAAAATTAATTATGAAACATGTTGCATGGTCTGCATAATATTTATAGTCCATGTGTTAGTAAAAATGAATAAATTTGTAAAAAGAATTTTCCAGAGAATTTTCCAAAAAATTTTAGCCATAGTACATACATAAAAAAAATTGGTATCCAGAATGCAGAAGAAGAAATAATACTTCAGATGAAAATATATACATATATAATAAAGTAATGAATGAAAAAATTTTACTTGATAATTATATTGTTGTACCGTACAATGAATTTTTATTGTTGAAATATAATTGCCATATAAATGACGAATAGAGTGCATCAATACAAAGTATAAAAAATGTGTATAATTATATTAATAAAGGAAACCATAGAGCATTTTGTGAAATACAAAAAAAATTTAATCCTGAAATTGAAGTTTCCGATGAAATAAAATAGTACATTGATGTACGTTATTTAGGTCAAATAGAAGTAGCATGGCGTTTACAAGGATATGCCATTGGCAGTAGAAGCCATAGCATAGATAATTTGCCCATTAATCTTGAAAATAGACAAAAAGAACTATTTGAAGAAACGAAAACTTCCTAATGAGTAGATAATTAAATGTTAATGAGAAATTTAAATATTTATGACAGAATTTGTAATGATCCGCGATTACAAATAACTAAATTACATAAATCAAACATTGAAGTTAAAATTAGTACAGGTGAAAAAATTAGAAAAGAAGTTTTTGTACCTGGAATAACTTTATCTTCTGGGAATAATACTTCTTTACCTTTCGATTTACACAGGAATCAATTTTAAATTGTATCAGCATTTTTGATGACTATAAATAAATCTAAAGGTCAGAGTTTTGACAAAATAGGTCTTTACTCCAAAAAGCCATTATTTTTTTATGGACCAATAAATGTAGCATTGTTCAGATGCTAATGTCCAGAAAACATATACATACAATTGAAGTTAAATGATAACAATATTATCGACAATATTGTTTGGGGAGAAAGTATTATTGATAACAATTATGTATTTAATCTTTTGTCAAATATTATTGTATGTAAGTGATTTTTTTTTAAATTTTTTAATTTGCATGAGACTTAAAAAGTGAGCTATGCCTCTATACATAGTATGATAAAAGTGTTATATTAAAAGCCTATAAGGAAATTTTTGTCATACAATGCCTTGGCTTACTTTAAACTGTACAATCATACTTACGCTACAAAGATAAATAGATAAACCACTGTAAAAAGTGCTGCTGAATGATCACTGCAAGGTGGAGTGAAAAAATCATTGAAATAATGATTTTTTGAATCCGTACACTTATATATCGGTTTAAATTATTTATGAGAAAATTTATAATAATAGTTTAATGGCCGTTTGAAATTATAATTCTTAGATTCTTGATATAAATGATAAATATATATGATTTTGAGAATAGCTGATAAGACGGGAAAATTTTAAAGGTATTATAAATGCGGGGGGGGGTGGAGGTATTGAAGAGCTATATTTAGAAAATTTATAAGTTTAGGAGGGTCGATGACTTATGATAATTTTATAAGTTCTTAAGGAGAAGTGGGGGGGCGAGACAGGGGTCAAAAGGGTTTGATGTGGGCCATGGGGGCCCGAGAAATTATAAAAATTATTTTTTACGTGAAGTAAAAAAGAAAATGATCAAAATTATAAGAGTGTGTAGGGGGAGTAAGGGTAGTTGAGTGGAAGCACAAACAAATGACGATCATACAAAAAACGTAAAAAGTTATTAAATAACCCGTGATTTGGGGAGGGTCTGAGGAGGATGAGGGAGGTGGGGGTGGGGGAGGGTAATATTTTGCCCTTATCACTATATATATATATATATATATCTTCCTATATTAGATAGTTGTACTAACAAACAAACATTCTAGCCCCCCCGCTCCCCCCGCTCCCCCTCAGCTACCAACCGGCTCCCCACGGTTCCCCCTCAAATCACGTTGTTATTTGTTTATTTTCACGTGATTTTTAACCCTATTTTTTGGGGTTAGCTCCCCCCGCTCTCCCTCAGCTACCCCTCCACCTCCCCCTAACCTCCCCTTAGCATCCCACCATTACCTTATAACCTATTCTACAATACACACACACAAAACTTAATTATAAGTCCATGCACATGAATTGATGATTTGGTTTCATTTCGATTTCTCCCTTCTACATGTTTTAAGATTAACATTATATCAACAAATGTACAATAAAATATCTTGAGGGCAAAAAAAATGTAGCTCTCATTACCAAGATATTGATTCGATAATATTGAAAAATTTAGCAGTATCGTTAGTTTCTCCCATTCTCCATGGAAGTTAAAAAATAATAAAGAGTTAAAGTCATTTGATGCTTTGAACAATAATTTATTCTATTTGTTTTACATTGTGGCGTTTCATATGCCGTCTTAAGCCGTCTGATCTTTTAAAACCCTTACCACATTTTTTACAAATTTTTTTTTCATCTTCTTCTTTATAAATTATTATATGTATTATATTGAACGTCAAGTATAGAATGCAATAAAAATAACACACGTAATTATAATGTTGGAATGAATCAACGTTTTTTATTTTATTGCATGATTTAAGATGTCTTTTCAAGTACTCTTCACTTGAGTAACCCTTACTATAATTTTAAATAGTAATATGTATGTGAAGGCAGGGAAAATAAAATTGACAAAGTAACAAATACAGGTTATCCTTATTATTATTCGTGTTTATACACCGAATATATGTATATAGAAAAAAAAACAATGGTTATAATTCCTTTTTAAGAAGTGTCAACAGCAAACCTAACAACATACTATAGTTTATACTGCTCAAAACAAGCAAATGGAAGAAATTGACACTGAGCGCAAAATCTCCGAAATGCTATTGAAGGAAATTTGGGTCGCTCAAAAAATGTTCCCATATTGTTGGTTGCGTAGAAATTTTACACGGTACATCACATGATGTAAAAAAAATAAGGTGTCTTTCAAAGCAGCTATTGTAAGAGCCAATGACAGAGCTGTCATGTTTTTCGCAATATGAAATCAATTGTTATGTGATGATTATTTTATATTTATGTTTGTAATGTTAATAAATTGTCTTATATATTTCGTAAATATTTAATATGAAAAAAAGCAGGGCAAGCTGATGATTAATTGATATCCATACACGAGCACACCTTTTTTTATATATAATCACATATACGCCATGACAGTAAGTATAGACAGCTGATCAGAAGAACATAAGTAACTATGTTCTTAGTCGTACGAAGTTCTTAGTTATAATAAGTGATCTGACTCAGCACATGTTGTTG
>JAPYYV010003674.1:0-17898 GCA_030522625.1 Copidosoma aretas
ATTGATTTTTCAAAGGATGGAAAACTGCCACATCTAACGGCTGAATGACGTGCGCTGCGTTTGGATACAGAGCTATCAGTTCTATGCCATTTTTCGAACCTATCTGTGCTAATGGTAGCGTTAAATGTGAACTGTGTCCATCAACATATAAAACAACTGGCAATTCAATATTATTACCCAGAAGCCAAGAGTGAAACTGTTTTGAAATATAGTTGTAAAAGCTTTCTGCTGTCATGCAACCCCTCTCGGTATTACCTATGATCCACTGTGATGGAAGACTTTTTGTTACAGCTGGTGGGGTCCTTTGAAATCAATACAAAACTAATGAAGGAAGCATTGTACCCTCAGCATTGACAGTAAATGAAACAGTTATAGACTCTTTTTCATCTCATTGGACTACTTTATAAACAGCCTTCGACCCTCTACGTTCAGCTTTTGGCACAAGAAAAAAGCGCTTTCATCCAGGTTGAAAATCCGCGATGGGTGTACATCTTTTAGATCCAACTTCTCCAAGCGTCCACCAATTTGAGTAAACCAGTTTGTTAACGCTTCTTGACTAGCAGCCACCCTGTGAGTTCCTAAATTTTGAGCAATCCTTGAGCTGATTTGTGGATGACGTTGACAAAATCTCTCATACCAGTGCTTACCTGGTTTACTGTCCTTAAAAGGTGTTTCTCGTTTTAACTGTAGTACTAAATTTTTAACACTGTCGAGCAAAATATACTTTGTTACGGGAAAACCCCTGTCGCAACAATACAGGATCCAATTAACCACTATTTCCTCTTCATTAAAAGTTAAGTACGTATTTCGTCCAATCGTACACTCAACAGGAACATTGTAATTCAGTTTGCTTTGCAAAGGACTCCGTGGAATATTAAACATAGAGGATGCTTTGCGACTAGTCATTTCTTTGTCCATTTCAATCAGAGCCTTGCTTATATCTTCCTTACTATATAACTTTGTTTTTTTTGACACTGCAGTTTTTTCCGTCACTTTCTCCATTTTCTGTAAAATTAAGATAAATAATCCATTAACTAAATACTTAATAAGTAAGTACTATAAATAACTATGCGATAGGTAAGTACTTACCTTGTACATTGTAAAGCACACGTTACACACTGGCCAATTATTCGGACATAACAAATAAGGTTATGTTCACACCCGACCTAATGCTTGGCCAGGGTGGCCAGTTATTGGTCAAACAATGAGATCTGTGTACCAATAAATAGCCAGCGCAAAATGTTACTAAAAATTAAAAAATAATTATAGTCTCGATCTTATGTTGTTGAGCAACTCTTTAGCTTCAATATGATATGTGGTATAATAATAATAATGCTCAAAAACACTTCACAAAAGCTTAACAAGAACGATGGTTTTCTTAGGCAGTTCGCTAACAAATCCAATGCTTATCAAGGTGCATATACGACCTCTTATTAATTCTACTTTCTTAAATTATTTAATGATAACGTGTTAATGCAAACACTTACAAATCAATTATGTGTGTGTCTCAAATTGAAATCTATGTTTTAATCTTTTTTACGGATACGCAAATTCGTATAAATGATAAAATAGTTTTAGTGGCCAGTCTTGGGGACCACTTTTTTGGTGGCCAACGATTGGTACATTTACCATAAAGGAAAAAACTAGCCCGGTCCGAAGTGAAAATACACGACAGAGCAATCGCTATGCGTAATTGAAAAAAACCTATGTTCGCTCCTATTAGTCGTAGAACAATTTTTTTTTGTAAATTAATAAAAAAATAAGCGCAAATACATGCGATTTATTTCAAATCTCTAAGTGGAAAATTCGCAAACATACGGACGTGCGTTTTTCCTTTTTTAAAAATAAATTTTGTTTATTAATAAAATTTTCCTAACTTTGGTCTGATGAAATGGCTGATTAGTACCTACAGATTGCAAAAAAATTGGTTCAGCATCGGATCGCTGGGACACAAGTTATGGCTTGTACAATTTTTTAGTTAAAAATTTTGCAGTATGCCGCCAATCTGAAATTTAGCAATCGGACTTACGGGACTTTGTTAATAATAAGAATATCTTTAAAATACCCTTTTTCCATTAAAATTTAACGTCATTAAGATACTTGTTCACTCACTCTTCCGTTTTTCCAATTCTAGGTTTCAGGGCCGAAAATATACAATAAAAATTTTTTTTGGATTTTTGAAAATCATTAGTCTCTATGTCTCTCCTGAACAACTTTTACTTGAAATATTTTTCTGTAAAACCAATACTTTTCCAGATAACTTAAGAGAAGCCAAAAAAAAACGATTTTGGAACTATTCTACAATATAAAATTATGACGCGTATTTCGATTTTTCTAGAGACTTCAGCATGTAACTATACGTATTTAATTCTTAATTTTAAGCCAAAGTTCGGCTTGATGGCATCGGCCACCACTTTCATTTCCCTAGGGCCGCGACTAAAAATGATGTCTATTGATTGTGAACTTCATAAAACGTGTTTATAAGATGTTTTCTCGACATGTTATTTTTCGTTCACAACAAAGCTTCCTCTTCGAGGAAGCAAAAAATATACAGCAAACACAAACGTTTGCTTCATCTACGAGGAAGCTTGTGATGGACGAAAAATCACATGTCAAGCAAACATGTTACAAACACGTTTTATGAAGTTTTACAACAAAATACATCATTTTTGGAAAATGTACGTCTCTCTCTCTCTCTATCTCTGTGTGTGTGTGTATGTGTGTGAGAGAGAGAGAGTGTATGTATGTATGTAATAAGTTATACATCAGGATCCCCTTAACCGATTTTAATCCAACAGGGGTCATTTTTTTCACAAAAAAACGTATTACGATGGAATTAACAAAATTTAGTAGCTGGGTGTGCGTAGTCTAAATAGGGAGTGTATGTAATCAGTTATATCTTAGGATTTCTATAACCGAGTCTTTCATCGTTTTAGGATATTTTACGATGGATATTTCGTAAGTTTTTTTTTCTTTTGAATAACCATCATTGTTGAAAAAAAATTTTAATTTTATAGTTTCTTTTTTTCTATTTAGATCTTATCGATTTCGGACAATCGTTTTTTTTTAAATTGATTCTTTTTTGCTATTAAACGTTGTTTTAGAATATTTTGTGGCAGAAAATCTTAAGGATCATAAAATTTTCTAAAATCTTTTATTTTTATTTGGTCTATGTTGGAAAATAGACTTTTTTTAAAATATGGATTCTTTACCCAGTGTACGGTGTTCCAGAATATTTTGTGGTAGAAGACCTTGAAGATGAAATTTCTTGAATAATAACGTTTTTTGATAAAGAAAAAAGAAGAAAATTGTTGAAGGTGTGGGTAAAAAGAAGAATATGTAAATGAGAAAGCTTTGTGTTAATAAATTGTCAGCGGTTTTATTTTGATTTTATTGATTTTATAAAATCATATTTTTTCTGAAAAAGTCGATATTTAAGATAATTTATTATCGTTATTTTAGGATATTTTACGATAGAAATTCTTGAAGATCAATAAATTTCATACAAAAAAAATAGATGAAATAAAAAAAATGTGGTAGCTTAGTGTGCGTGGGTGTCATTGAGAAATGTATATAATTAGTCACATCTCAGGATTCCTTTGACCTATTTCAATAATTACGGGTTTATTCTGTTTGTTTTTGAATACAAATTACTTCTCAAAAATAAAATTTTGATTAATTCAATTTTTCTTTCTTGTAGAGGAAGCTTTGTTGTAGACGAAAAATCACATGTCAAAAAACTTGTTATAAACACGTTTTATGAGGTTTAGAATCGAATTTCATTTTTTTGAAATTTTCTGTCTGTGTGTGTGTGCGTGTATGTGATCAGTCGTATCTGAGGATTCCCTCGACCAATTTTGATCCAACAAGGCTTCTTTTGTTGTTGTTGGATTTCTATTGCCGCTGAAGAAAAAACTTTTAATTGTGCTGCATATTTTTTATTTTTATTTTACCGATTTTTAAACATTGATTTTTTCAAAAAGTTAATTTCCAAGTTGTTTGCTGTTATTTTAGGATATTTAACGATAGTGATTCTAAAAGATCGATTCATTGTATACAAAAAAACATATTCAGATGAAATTAAAAAAATTGAGTAGCTGGGTGTGCGTGGGTATTAACAGGGAAATGTATATAATCAGTCATATCTCAGGATTTCTTTGATCGTTTTCAATACTGCCAGTCTCGTTTTTTTTTTCTGTTTTTTTACAGAGTACACCACCCTAGTGTCTCAGCCCGACATTTTCGCGAAATTGAACTCCGGAATGAAGCACGGTATCCGAAAAAATCTCTTAAAACCCCGGACGAAAAATGGAACTCGAGGTAAGACCGAACCAAGTAAATTAATCTGGTCAACCGTTCTTCCTTCTTTTAGTCTCAAAACCTCCGTTGTCCTTAGAACAAATTCAGAGAAGAGGCCATCACCGCGGCTATCGCGGTGCTGCCCGCACCGTGGCCTTGGCAGACCACACTGAATAAACTATGGTCCAGTAGCAACTACCACTTATGAGTGCGCACTTGCTCCACAAGAAGTAGTCAGTCGGCTTGCCACGTGTGGGTATCTGTTTATGTTTCTTAGGCGTGATTTCGGCCCACGGTGACCGTGTAGCTCGACCTTTAGTACGCACGAAGTGCCGTGCACGGCGTAGCCTGTCGACTGTGCATAGTCTAGTAGCACCTTTACAGAGTCGTGGTAGCTACTACCGGACCATAGTTTTTTCAGTGCAGGACCTTTCGTCTTTCTTGCAGTTCGCACCTTTCTCACCTGGATTCAACACAGGCGATATCAACAACCCGGTCGCCTTCGAGGATCAGAGGAACCTGCTTATAACACCCGTTGTCGCCTTACCCGCCGCACAGGGTTCCCGATTCAAAAGTTATGTTTAAAAAATCATGCGTAACGTGGATTTAGAAGATAATGCAATCACACCAATTGACAAATATTCTTAATATCAATAATCAACTTACAGACCACAGATACATTGAAAAATCATGTCGGTAATTACGCCAGGGCTTTGTTGTTTACATTATTTATAAAAAAAGCTCATTTCAACACCGTGTGAGGAATAAACCGATGTTCTATCCAAGATTGATATAATTTTAATGGTTTCTTTAGTCACTAATCATTAATCTAAAATCAGATTGGCATTATATTTCAACCCCCACTACTTTCGTCAACCCTCAATGGGGTGAATCATTCTATGTGTATTTAAAAAGCCAAATCGCACCTCGATTTTAAGGTTTTCTGGGTCACTTAAGACAACTTCAAAATCAGACTTGTGATCATCAATTTTCTCACCCTTTGTAATAAGCATAAACGATAAAATACTCTATTTTGCTTATACAAATTATACAAGTTTTGGTGCCTGCCTTTGAATTTAATAAAACTTTACATTGTACATCTACTTATAAGAACATACTTTAGTACTCGTTATTATTTGTAACTGCGTAATACCACGTGCGAGGCAGGAGGAGTACCGTGCCCAGTAGCTGGATACCGACGAGTAGATGGACGATTTTTTTGAAAATTATATTATAACATAAAGGTCATAAGTACTATCATGCCAGTATTTAATTTAGCAAACAGAAGATGCTTTTACAAATATTTGAATATAGAATTTGTGTACTCAAGGATATTTTGTTTTAGCCAAAAAAATATTTTAAATCGTTCGACGTCCTAACCTCTGCCTTGTGCGTAGTCTCTTACTCATTTGATTTGATTCGTCCATCTACTAGGTTTAGAGGGATTTGTCGAGTTTTGTAATTTTGTTACTATTCTCAGTTACAAATTCGTAGTTGTAATGGTCGAGTATGACGGTAGAGATAATTGTGCGTCGTACACAACAATTTGTTTTTAATATTTTCTTTTCAGGTTTAACTTGTTTCAGTTACAAACACAAACTTTCGGGGGGCATAGTGCTTTGCACCGGTCCCCATGCGAGGAGGTTAGTTTTAGTCGGTAGGCACCTGGGTGAGTCCGACACTCTCTCCGGTCCTTTGGACCGGAGAAGTCTTTAAAAGATTTCCCCTCCTCGCCCCTTCAAAAAAAAAGAAACACAAACTTTCCTTAATTGTCTATCTATTGGGTCTTTTACAGGTAAGTGTTTATCAGCTTAAAATCTATTGTTTTTATTTTGTCTTTAAAACGCTTAAAAACAGCAACAAAGTGATCAAATGACACAACTGTTTAGTAATTATTTCGTTATGAACCAAACTATTAGACTAATGGACTTAGCAATCCATAAAAAAATTCTTAATATTTTCCATTATCAATAAGAAATATAACTCTTGTCTGGAGACTTAAACTTGAATTTGATATGAATTTTAGTAATATCAATTAAAATGTTTTTTTAACAGAGTATGCAATCATTGCATAAACTTAGCGTTACAATATTTTATTTAAATACATGATAAAATAAATAGTAATAACATTACCATAACTAAAAGAAATCGTGCATACGTAACACAATATTTGTGAATTCTATTGCTGTTATTCTTGTGATTAATTTTTTACAATGTTAGATTATGATAACTATGCATACATACATAAGAGTGATACGTTAATTGTGATTAAAAATTTGTAGTCAGTAGATAATTTTTTAATATCGCATCCACGAGTTTATGATTCAAGAGTTGTTTCTAAGTTACTATTATAATCGATGCATAAATGCATCTCAATTGTAGACTAAAATAAAACGTTAATGAACATGTAAATTACATTGAATCCAAGTGACCGAAAAAGTAATTGATTTTCGTAAATATCAGGATTTACCTTTTTTACAAATATTTTCAAGAATACAAGTACAAATACTTTAAATTTTAAGTATTTTAATACATATTTTCAGTACATTTAGATACTTGACAAGTAACTATTCTTTATTGTGCACGTGCATGGAATATGCCTTAATGCGCACGAATTTCATGTCGGTAAAGTGGAGAAATGTGCACGGGGTGCGACAAAGTCAGCTGGTGTGCGGCAAAGTAGACTGATTCTGTACTTAGCTGCATTATAGCACTCAGTGGCCTCAGTGCTTCCAGAATCCAGATTGTTGGAACGCGCATGCGCAATACGTACTTACGATGCTGTAGTCCCGACAATCTGGGAGCCTTGGCTGCACTCAAAGATGGCGACCTGTCTCGCATCGAGTTCGTAGGGATTAGGGTGCCTATATTAATATTTTTACCGGCCTTTACGTTAATGATGATGATAATAGTGATAGTGATTATGATAATTAAAAATAATGATGATCATGATTGATGGTGCAAATGATTGGAATAATCTTTGTTAAATATTTATACATAATTTTTTTTTCTAATATTTTTTTGACTCGGGGGGGGGGAGCTGCGCCCCCCAAACTCACCCCCTTGCCTGCGCCCCACTTACCCCTTGCCACCACCCATCTCCACCCCTGCGTGGTCAGCATTATTCCATACACTTGTACTATAAAATAGTGTGTGGCACACGTGCGGCGTGCCGCACTTGTATCACAATACACTATTGTATGTATATAGTTAAGTTACACCTACATTGTCACTTTTGAGTGTAAAACAAAAAGCATACGGCTACTACATATATATGTGTGTATATATATGCATATATCGTTGCCTGGGAGGAGCAAGGTACTATCTCAAATTTCGGCCGAAGAAGGTTCTATCTCGTTCAAAGCACTGAGAAAGGTACTATATCGGCGCTACAGAAAAAGGTACTATCTGGGCGCTCGGGAGTAGAAGATACTATCTCGGCACTGCGGGGAAAAGGTACTATCTGGACAAAGCGGGAAAAGGTACTATCTCGGCGAAGCGGGAAAAAGGTACTATCTCGGCAAAGCGTGAAAAGGTGCTATGTCGGGGCCCCAAAAAAATGGTTGTATCTCGGATCAGCAAATGAATAATTGACTGGTTTTTTGCACCCTGAGAGGTCAGAGACATTCACTTTTTCCCGCAAACCGAAATCATTTCGTTTTTTCAAAGCCATGATACAGCATTTCTTCTGTGGCACCGGGATAGTACCTTTTCTTGCTTCACCGAGATAGTACATTTTTCCCTCTTTCTGAGATAGTACCTTTTTCCCGCTTTGCCGAGATAGTACCTTTTCCAGCTTTGCCGAGATAGTACCTTCTTCCCCCGAGCACCGAGATAGTACCTTTCTGTAGTCGAAATTTGAGATAGTACTTTGTTCCTCCCGGGTGACGATATATATATATATATATATATATATATATATATATATATATACACATATATATATATGTGTGCGTGCGCGTGTGTGTGTATGCATATGTGTTTTAGCATAACATAATAAATGGAGACGCAGCAACGACCTGTCACGCTATGCCATTATATATAGATGATGTTGCTGTACATGTTTATATGTATTGACACTCCGTGTTTCACAGTGAACTAGCCCTTACGAATTAAATACTCACATTTTTCATAGCTCACATTATTTTAGTATACACTGCGGGTATTTAATGTTTGTGCTAAACAAAATTTAAAAATCGTTTTCACTCAGTGTTACTCACTTTGGAATCTAAAAAACTCCGTGCACATAATATGGTGTGCTTATGCTCTCCAGCATTAAAATACTGCACTCGGTTAGTTTACAGTCCATACTGCGAGAAACAAAGTAAACTATTCTAAATATACCGTCTTAAGCGTTTTCAAATCAACTGCTACTGTGCTCAAGTATAGATCTCTACTAGCATTCGTAGAAATAATTTCGTCGTAAGTGAGCGCGTAAAAATTAAATTTTACGATGCAGTTTGTGATTTCCAATAGGAAGTTTTTTAATGTTATTAGAAATAATACTATGTATTCCAAAAGTGTTCATTTGAATTCAACGGTAACAAGTTATCTGTGTGAAAATTATAATATTTCACAGAGTAATGTTAGAGAACAGGTGAAGAATAAACTACGAGAAACGTACTTTAGTAGTTTTACTAAAAAATATAATTAAGTGAAGAAACTAAACAAAGGATATGAGCATTTTGAATTCAACTCCGATTGGTTGAGCAAATCTTTTTATTTTGAATCAAAGGCATCTATATATAAGAGGAAGAAAATTATGACGAATAAAGTAATTACGGTTCGTTACTGCATGTATTTTTTTTTACATACATTAAAAGTTTAGATATGTTCCTAACTATTGATCAAATAATGATAACGTCATTACGTAATCTATGATAATTTCATAATTTGAAGCCGCCTTATAACTAGAAGTACCAATCACGCTGCTTCTGTTATGCAAAAACTAGTTTGGAGTATAAACTATTACACTAGATTTTACGTTCCTATTTTAAAAGTAATAGTTACAAATTTTTTCAATCATGTAAGTCCACATTACCTTGACAAATATGCATGGATCCAAAAAAACTTGAGGGATTTTTTATTTTTACACGAAGAGAAAAAACCATCAATTATTCAATGGCAATTTGTTCTACTTATTATTTGATGATGATAACCTGATACTTTTATACACTCTCACTATATTTTCCATGAGATTTCATTGCAGTATTCGATGAGTGACAGTCAACTACGGTTTACTAGTAACTTCTCGAGTTTTTTCGGGAGTTTTAAGTAAACAGTCAGTGTACAACATCGCATGCAGCAGTAGCGAAATAATAAGCAATTGTTACTCTTCCACTTCTGGACTCCGCTAACTGGAGTGAGAAAAGTCTAAACCAGTTAAATCACAATTTGCTGCTACTATTGCGTGCACTGTAGCACAGACTTGGCGGACTGTTTACTCAAGGCTCCCGGAAAAATTCGGGAGATCTCTAGTAAACTTTAGGTAAGGCTCACTTATCAGATAATTAGATGAAATCTCCTAAAAAGCACTGTGAGAACATGCAAATATCAGGTGAACGAATACCCAAGGAATGACTGTCTGATATTATCACCAAATAATTTCTGGTTTTTCTTTTGGTGCGATTAGACTGTTAAAATATTTATATACATACAAAATGTTAAAGTAAAAATTTCTTTCATCATTAAGAAATTACCTACACTTTTTTCATATTTAGTTACTCGTATAAGGGTCTGCCCAGAAATAACGAGCTACCGAGTGCTCTGACGGCGTTTTTTGATCAAAAACACCCGATGTTCACCTCGCCCAAAAGCAATTCAAAAGGCTTAGAAAAAAAATTCCAAACATACAAATCTATAAACTTTTTCTTGCTTTTTCTGATGGTGATGTCAGTTTTTTCTGCAAATGCCGTTTTTGAGGTTAGAATTGTGTTTTAAAGTTCAAATAGACTATTCGATCTAAGGGCTGACTCTAATCGTAAAAATAATACCGCTAATCGATAGAGGAGGTCAAAATCGGCGTGCCAGCGTGTGGTCTCGATTTACCTCGAAAAATTACGACTAAAATGACTTTAGACAACATTTAATACGCCTTATCTAATGAATCTAACGATTCCTTGTGTCGTTTTTTTCTTATTTGTACATTTTACTTATTGAAAACAGAATAAAATGGATATTTTAATTTTTTCATTTGTACTGCAAGTTTTGGCAATAATTAATTGATTGAGGTTAAGGGATTGTACAGGTAAGTTTTTGTTATTTCTAATTTTTTTTAAATTTTCTTATTTCTTTCATAATTATCTTTTATGCATTCATAATTTGCGAACAAATGGGCACGTTCGGCTATCACCATACATTCGTTCGTTTTCTCTTTTTTTTCCTGAATAAAGACAACAGTTTATTTACAAATTATGAATATATAAAAGATAATCATACCAAAAATTAAAAAAAAAAAATTAGAAATAAAAAAAACTCATCTGTGTAATCCCTTAACCTTAATCAATTATTTATTGCCAAAACTTGCAGTGCAATGAAAAACTTCAATTTATCCGTTTTTTTTTTCTGTTTTCATTAAGTACAATAGATATTAAAAAAAAATAACGACACAAAGAATCGTTAGACTTATCAGATAAGGTGTATTAAATGTTGTCCAAGGTCATTTTAAATTGCTTTTTTAGTTGCAGTGAGCTAAACATCGGATGTTTTTGGCAAAAAACGCCTTCAGAGCACTCGATGGCCCGTTATTTCTAGACAAACCCATAAATACTGAATATCTCAGGTTACCGTTTTACTTATATACTACTGGGTTGCATTTTTTATTGACCCCATTCATCATACAATTGTAATATTATACGTTATTATTATTTAGCGCGCACCTTTTTCAACAACATCGATGACGTAAGCGCTGTTACAGGTATCTCGATATACATTAACATACACATATACGTACTTACATATACATTTGTATAATTGTACACCTGTTTACAAATGTATATAATATGCATGGAACACACTCATACCTATCTATACCTATTCACATAGTTATTATTAGTTACTTAAGTATATCTTACAAGAGTCATTACAAAATAAAAGAAATTGTTTTGGTTAACACTGGTGGTAATCATCAATAATGAATATTTCATCCGGCAAATACATATATATTGTACAAGATACTCTCATTAAAAGAAACAGTACAATTTGCAACTGGTTTTGGCAAATGTTTACATTTCTTTTTTTGAACCCATCAGTGAACGATTTAAAAAAATAAATTACATAGCAATCCAACTTGATTTATATCAAACAATTTTAAAATAAAACGTCATGTGCATACAATCATACAAAAGTTTACTCAAAATTATGTGAATAGCATGATACTAATATTCTTTCTATTTTTAAATATCTTTATGATTTTTGTTGTATGGTTTGATCAAAATTTGTTACAGCGACTTTAGGTTACTTTATCAGTAGTACACATGGGCAAAGATGTCGATCCTTTGAAATTTAAAGATTACTGTCTCCAGGTGGCGGAAGCCCAAGTCAGTACGTACTTATGGTACTACTTACCTACATCTATTCACTTTTAAAAGTTTTAGAGAATATCGTTAAATAAAATACAGCAGGTTGGTGAAACGATTGTCTACAATATTAATGGCTAGGCGACATGTACATCTTTTAGTTCAAAAATTTAATAAAATCATTTAAAATAAATCATTCAAGTCCACGAGCAATCCCAGTTGATATAAAAATCTTGCGATTCTAATAAAAGTGAGTTTATGTAACAACGATTTATTAAGAAAAGATTTTTGAAAATACGCATGTAAAGATAAAAGAGGTAAAAGAAACAGAGCGATGAAAGAGCGGTAGATTTCAAAATAAAAAAAAAAGTGTGAAATCGGGTGAAAGATAGAATGTCCAAAGTTTTTAAGATAATTGTAAATGCTCTACAGTTCGTTACATACTGTAGTACACAAAACGTATAAGCTACGTATTTTTGCATTAGAATGTCCCTACTTTTCACTTAACTTAGCATAAACACCGACTTTGTTGAGCAGTTGGTGTCCAATTTTATTCCTGAGATCGTGTTTCACTGTTAATTAAAAATAATGATTGTACCCTCGTATTTAATTGTTATAAGCACTTAAAAGTTTAACCAAAAATGTTCTTCATATTTTTACCACCACACAAATCCTATGCAACCAATTTCTAATAGTATTATTTTTAATTCATATCCAAAACTTGAGTAATATTACAAGAAGCGTTTATCTGCTTGACTAGTATCTTAAACAAAAGAATTAATTTTTTACAACAAATAAATAATTGAAACGATACACTATCAACATCGGTATAAATCTATTGATATTCAAAGCACATTTGGTTTTATCTCTTATAATTACTATTATGTATAACTGGCAATAGCACATTCTATTGAAATGTAATAAAAAACAGTTTATTATATGATTTTAAAGATGCATTTCTAGCATGCCAAGTCATACATAGCTATGAAAAAAAATATAATAATACATAAAAATAAATATATTAATTTATTGAGATAAAAATGTTTCTCATTAGTATCAATGTTATTTTTCGAGTTGCAATAAATAATTACATGATTCACTGATTATTATTGTCATCAGATATGTCGTATGAAAAAAAATATAATAATACATAAAAATAAATACATTAATTTATTGAGATAAAAATGTTTCTCATTAAAATCAATGTTCTTTTTAGAGTTGCAATAAATAATGACATGATTCACTGATCATTATTGTTATCAGATATGTTCTATGCTTTAAAAAACTTTGGAATGGCAGACCTATAGAACTTACCTCAGATGTGATCGAGCTCTTACATACAAAAATGGATTCAACAAACAACGTACTTTCAGAAGAAAGTTGTATTGATTGAGATTCAGACGAGAGTCATGATAGTGTAGAGTATTAATAGTGACTATTATCACCTTAGTGTAATTAGAATTAGTATTATGAGATTTTTTTATTTTATAAAGAAATCTCTCCATACAGTAATTCAATAATAAGAAAGTATTTTTTTTGGTATTAATTAACATCAGTTATAATTAAATGTTATGAGCTCCGTATATATTGTCTTGTACAGTGATCTTACCTTATGTTAAATAGAGTATATTAGAAAAAACTTAATTCGATGACGAGAAGCCAATCAAATCAAATCAAATCATTGAGAATAATTTTGACCACAGTATCCCATTACTAAGACAAGAGTATTGAACCAATTAAAATACAGTGCTTCTTTGTTTTTAGGAAGATATGGGGTAAGTCAGCTGATCAAATGTTTGAAAATAGTAAAAAAAATTGATAAGCGCGAATCGATTCATATATTAGTTATCATCGATGAAAAATGCATTGAATAAAGGTACGAATTGACTTTTCAATTTGATACAGAGTGTTTTACCCTTCATAGAGGGTTAAATAAGGGGTGGGAGATTAAAATATAGCCGATCTGATTTTGGATTCGTGATCAGCGACCTAAAAAACTGTAATATCGAGATGCGACTCAGCTTTTTAATTAAATATAGAGTTATTTACCCCATTGAGGGTTTAAAAAAAAGGTGAAGAGTAAGAATATTGCTAATCTGATTTCTGATTGATGATCAGTGACCGAAAAAATCATAAAAATGATATCAATCTTGGATAAAACATGTTTTTAATCCTTACATGGTGTTTAAAAGAGCTTTTTTTTACAAATAATGTCAACAAAGCCCTGGCGTAATTATCGACATGATTTTTTCCAATGTATCTAGGGTCTGTAAGTTGACTATTAATCCAAAGAATATTTCTTAATTTTTTTGATTGCATTGTATTTCCAATCCACGTGACATATGATTTTTTGAAACAAAACTTTTTAATCGGGGACACTGTGTGCCGCGTCCGCTCCAGCCGCGTCACCACACCCGCTGCTGACCTCGTGAACTACTTCGGCCCTTATCTTCAAGGCTGGGCACCAACACTTGGCCCTCTGAAACCTCAGCAACTAGACTTGAGTACTGGACTCAAAACGTATACACTTGAGACGTACCTAGGAGTAATTAGCACGATAGCAATACATTAAATAAAATATCAAGTTATAGAAGTAAATCTTATTGATGGCAATAATTACAATTACAACAATACAATACAAGTTTACATAAAATATATATAAATATCTTGCTTCGCTTACAAGCATATTACAAGCATAAATGTATTATATCTTCTGTTAAACCTTAGAGAAGGGTTTTTTTTTTAATTTTTGGGTAAAACGTAAAATTAAAATGTTCTAATTGGAAAGGAAAATACAATAAACATTCAATCTTGGAATAGGTTGAGCGATTTGAGTGCCAGTTTACATTTGTGAAAAGGTATTTAACAAAGTGGTTGTGATTGCTGTCAACAGCAACATGAAAAGCATTCATACCTACCGCATGACATTGATATCAACTTTTGCCTCAACAGGCTCAACCAACCTAATTCATTATGTGCTTCTAGATTAAAATCACGAGCATTGGTCCCCTCTACATAAATAACAAACAACAATACTTTGGACTTCAAATTCGAAAACTAATATTTTAATTCACTTATCACCGCAATACGTAAATTATTCGCATTCACCTAATCACACATATTTGGATCGACTCCAAGTTTTAAAAGAGCCTGAACGATATCGGATATGTCTTGTAATACAGCCAAATGTAATGGGGGTTGACAGGGGGTTGTCTGGGGTTGACACTATTTGAAAATGAAGTATACTCGTATACATCCTGAGCTGTATTACCTGTCCGTAACTTTACACTGCCTTTTTTCGAGAACCATGACTTGTATCTATCTTTTTCAAGGTGGATATAACATCTTGCAGAGATCTAATGGAAAATATAAATAACCAAGATTATATTTACATCTCTCTGAGACTTATCAAATTCAATTGTATGGTCTGTATTTAGCTCGACCAAACAATAAACCATACAATAAACACGAGTACGCTAAAATACGCAATTACACACCATGATGCTTAAATATTTTCTCTCTTGTCTTGAAAAACGCGAGCCGAGATTGTATTGTTCGCGTTTGTTCGGAGGGGAGGTTCTGTTGTGACCTGGCCTCGATCAATCGACCAAAATCGATTGATATCTATTTCTGAATATAACTTCCCTAGTAAATGAGCATAACTTCTGGAAACGATAACAACAACACTGAGTATGATAAACAAACAATATTACACAATAATGAAGGCAAAAACAAAGATGGCAATTAGATCAACAGCATTAACAATGATCAATAATGACGACATTAACGACAGAAATAATAGTAATAAGGAGGATGTTGATAAAATAAATGGTGTTTAACAATAATGTTGAAATTCAACCGATCGCTTCGTAATTTTGCGCGATAAGGGTGGTCCTCGAGCTGGGACCCTGAAGTCTAAGACCTACCGATACGTTTGGTAGTTACTTGCGTTGTTGTGCTATGATAGTTTAGTAACTTTCTCCCTCCCGTTCCTCGACGGCTCGGCGGCCGCGGCCGCGAACTTAAACGAGAGAGCGTTTCTGCTCCCTTGACATAGACACTTCAAGCTGAGCACATCTCTGGCATGTGAAGTCTACTGCCGTTAAAAATCGATGCGTGTTGTTGTCAGCTGTTTTTGTTCATTTTTGCTAGACTACCTAGCTGTTTTTCTTCAGCACATTCAATAACGCCCGTAAGTCGTTTTCCATTATAGACGTTCCATCTTTTATTTAAACGAAGGCCTGTATATATATGTAAATAATTGTTGAATCTAATAAATCTAAGTAACAAGTTCTATAAAAGATTTCTTGTCATTTACAAATCACGCTTCCACTTTCGAAGTGTCGTTTCACGTGAGTATATTCTACCTCATTAGATAATTAAGATAAGTAATTATCTGAGACGAATCTCCAACAAATAGTAATAGTGAAGGCAATACTGAATAATAACAAGAATTATAATAATAACAATAACTATTATAGTAATAATAATAACAATAATGATAGTAATGATAATAATAACAAATATAACCGATGGTTGAAGCATGGACATGCGGGTCTGTAAATCTGTCAAGACATATGCGGGTATGCGGGCATACGAGTATACGAATATGCGGGTATGTGAGCCTATAAAAAGCGACCAGGAGAATGCACAGAAGTATTCAAATTCTGAGCCCCCAAACAGTACACATCGTCCCAGTGGCCTGATCGTCAATCGTCGCACTCAGGACGCCCTGTAAAAGTCTTTCCAATCCCTTTGAGATTCTCTGACTACAGACCTTGTCACCAAGCCCTGCATCTCGAGACCGGTGAATGGTTCAGCTATATGAGCTCCAGACCAACGGCCATGTGCTTCAGTATCTTACCAAGCAACGACCACACAATCCTGACCAGCCGACAAGGAAAATACCTGTCCGACCAACACCTGGGCGCTTCCAAACCATCGTCGAGACCATCGACAACTCAATATTCATTGACACTAGCCCGGGTTTTAACAAGACATAACCTATGAATAATTACAGTTAACAGCAGACAACTGATAAGCACATAACTATATGCGTATAACTTGTCTTACGTTGGAAGGACTCAACCAATATACTATTAGTATTTAGGCCTCAGCTTGCGCTTAATAGCCTGGGTGCCGATTCGGTGAATCAGGACTGTCTATAGTCGTCTAATTACGGTCATTTGTGTTAACGGCAACGTAATCACTATGATCGTACACATATATAAGTGACAAACGTCTCGGTGTATCTGGACAAGGAGACGCTAACCTCTAGTACGATTTAAATATAGCGTAACACTTACGGAGAGCCGCTTCAAGAGTATTGTCCCGTTTTGTTAATTATTGACCCGCATATTAAAAAGAGTCGAGAGGAATGGTTCTACAGAAATTAAAGTGGTAATTTAATATTAAACACTTACTTTTATTCAAATGTATAGAGCAGAGTGGGGTACTACGGGCACCCTAACTTTATAACGCTTTTGTAATTTGTATTCATGGTGAAATAATATGAAAATAAATCTTGTTAAAGAGTATTATCTCAAGAATACAATTACTATAAGTTCAAACTAAAAAACATTAAATTCAAAGCTTGTTAACCCTAGCTCTAATATCTTTCAAAGCACTCATTTTTGCCCCCCTATGGGGCGCAGTGAGCTTTACGGTGGGGTGTGATGAGCGTGGCGTTTTGAAAATGTTTTTTTTACTTTTTAAAAATTTGAGGTTGAGTAGGTATGTAATTATAAAATGTAAAAAAAAAACACCACAAATAAATTTTTGTACGAAGAATATATATTTTTTTTTATTAAATTCTTCAATCTGTTTAAAACACAAACGATATTAAATTACATATTAATCTTTTTGATGTAATATCACATACAGTTTTAATTTAGTATCACTCTTTTGATATTCTTATATGAAATTTTAATCATTATAATGTCAGTTACAATGTAACAATCGAGATATATAAACAATCAGTCTTAAACATTTAACAATGCACACGAAAAGTTATCTTACTAAAAAATACTGTTGAAATTTTTGTGATTAATTATCTAGTCTTTCGATGGTAACTGGCAGATAG
>JAPYYV010003675.1:0-21862 GCA_030522625.1 Copidosoma aretas
TTTGCGCCCATGGTACGGAATGTACTATATTGACACTTTTTTCGAAAATTTGTATGTCCCACCGTGAATTACGTTTTAAAATGAAAAATTGTAGTTTTTTCTCACGTATATCATAAAATACTAGAAAATGCTTTAAATGAAAGAATAACTAGCCGATTAAAAAAAAAAAAAAAAAATTTCTGGGTATTAAAAAACATTTATTCCTGATCAGAATTACGTGATAAAATTTGAAAATATAGTTTTTTCCTCTTATATCTGTAACTATTAGGAATTTTATAAAATGAACAAATAACAAGCTTGTAAAAAAAAAAAAAATTTTTTTGCAAAATTTCTAAGTCCCGCCGAAATGTACGTTGTAAAATTTAAAAATAATGTTCTCAACAAGTACGTTTTAAATGACTAGAAATCGCTTGAAAATAAAAAATAACTAGCTGCTGCGACAACTTTTTTCAAAAATCTCAGGTGAGATGTCAGGTGCGATCTCAGCTGACTTTCCAGCTGAGGTTTTGGCATCAGATTTCACCTGAGATCTTACCTGAGATCGCGACTGAGATCTCACCTGAGTGTTGAAGACAGGGCAGCCGCCGAACCATACGCACATCCTACTCGACGAGAGCATACGTCATAGGATAGGGGCAAGGGCACATGTGAGCCTGCGAGGAGAGGAGAGAAAATCTGGAAATGGGCGTATAGACCAGAGATTAGATGTATATATTGCAGGGAGAGGAGGAAAAGTGGACGTTTGAGCTGAGCGGAGCGAAGGCGAGCAGCGAATCTTTTTCCATGGAGCGCACTATACGGATATATACTGTCAACGTACATCCCACGTGTAACCTCGCGTGTACCTGACACGCTTTAAACGAATACATTCACCAAACAACTATAAAACTATTTAATCAATACTTTTGCTAATTAGGATAGTTATAAGCTATATAACACTATAGCCTCCGGTTCTTTTCAATTAACATATGTAACTTTGAAACGCACGATGTTTACCATATCAGTAGCTGAGGTGGCTAATGTTTAGGTCAGAATTTCACTCCTAAACAGGAAGCGTAATAATGTATGCTGGACTTTTTTCTAGGACATTTTTTTACCAGTTCACCGTACTGCTTCTAAGCAGCATATGTCATATTATAAACTAATCTTAGTTAAAATTAGTGATCAAGAGCCACAAACAACAGAGCCTCAGAGAAAACTATGTATAAAACGATTATGTTGCATAAGACTGCGAGCCTTAAAATCCATGTAGTCATAATTTTTTTTTTGTTAATACCCAATATCTGTGAGTGGGTTATTCACCACACCTTGTATAATTTAATATATTGTAACATTATAATTATAAATAAAAATTAAAAAAAAAAAAGTTCGGAATTTGATTTTTGGCATTCATAGGTTCGAATCTCGTTTCATAATTTTTTTTTTCAGTTTATCAAAATAGTAGATTTTTTTTATTTCTTCGTCTGTTGTCTCATTCGTTTCTTGGCAACATTTGTCATTTTTTTTTCTCATCGAAGAATTATTCTGCACTGTAACGAATTACACATATTTACAAAATTATACAACGTATCTCGCTTGAAAAAAACCACATAGGATTCCCACATGAGTTTCTTATGTGGGAAAACAACGTGGCAAAGTCGAATTATTTTATTATAAAAATGAGAAAAATTTAATTGCAACTCATTTCTGAAATAAAATATTTGGTGTTAGACTCATTTTTTTCCCACATCGGTTCCCCACATGGGTTTCCCCCATGGGAAACCCACATAGAAAATCCATGTAGGGAACCGATGTGGGAAAACAATGTGTCAAAGACGAAATATTGCGTTGCAGAAATAAGTTGCAAACAAATTTTTTCTCATTTTTGTAATAAAATTATTCGACTTTGCCACGTTGCTTTCCTACATAGGAAACCCATGTGGTGTTTGTCTCAAATCCCCACATGGATTTTTTATGTGGTCTCCAGTATGGGAAACTTATGTGGGAATCCTATGTAGTTTTTTTCAAGCGAGATATAGGATGATACATGTCTGGATAATTTTCAGCAAAAACTATTCCGTTAACGTTCATTAATAATAACATTGACAACTGGAATATAATTATTGTATGCAGTCTCTCATGGTCATAGCTGAATTTTTATTGTATATTGTGAAAACTTAGCGTACAATTAAATGAGAGCAAAAGGACTGTAATATCGTTATACATTTGAAACTTTTTGATTTACGAACAGATGAGCACTCTGAAACCTCCAGATCAACGATATTGTTGAAAGTTACTGACAAAAATGTGCAAAGAAACGTGTCATGGGATGGATAAAATTTTTTATTAAATCATATCTCATTCTTTTTCCATTAAACATTATAATCTGAAACTTTGTACACATATCCTTGAGACATAAAGAAATAATTAATAGTACAACAAAAAAAATTGCTGAAATGTTTTGAAAATTCCTCACACACTTTTTTTAATTAAAGTATAGTATTTTATAAATGTTCATGTTACAGTTTTTATGAGTAAACAAAAGAGTTTTGCAACTTTGTGCAAAGACAGTTAATAACTGGACGCCTCGAGGAACATATCTTTATTTTCAAATCGATCCATCAATCGATCCATCGGCCCCAGTACATGAGGAAAATAATATATTTTTTAGAATACACTTAAAGACGATTTACGATGAGACATTGTAATTTTCTGGCCGCTTGATTAGTTTAGTTACTAAATATTGAAGGTATTGCAATAGTTTCAGGATTTTAATGTAATATCAGGTGTTTTTTTATACCAACATAATCCATGTGGATAATACGATAAATGCATATAACATAAAGCGTTATTCATTTCGTTGTTTACAACCAAGGTAAGTCATAAAAAACACAAAAACTATGTGATAAAGAAGCCAGAGGAACACTATAACTCACTTTATAAAAGTACACATGTGATCCGTTAAACTTGAATACAATTTACATATTTGTACAAAAATATACATGTATATGTATGCATTATATTACTAATAATCCGCATCGTCCATACACTTATAACTTTTTCAAACGTGTTTTACAATTTTAAAATTATACAAATAACACAAGAAAAACAAATTATGGGAGAAAAAGACCGTAGCACGAACAAACTCTGTACATCTAAATATACAAGTGTGATTAGTGAAGTATAACACAATTTACATATTTAAATAATATATACGTACATAGATACACATAATACTAGAAATAATAGGCACGTTTTTCTCGTGTAGACTTATACAATTACCTTAAGATGTCGATAATTTTCGTGAAAGTCATGCTGGCGTAAAAAATGTTTTTTCTTACCTCGGGCCTTTTTGGAACCCTGGTACACCTTTGGTAGTTTTTGCGAACCTCGTTCACGTCCCTCGCCAAGATTTCTCAATACAAGAGCGAGAAAATGACAAGACAAGACAAGAGTCATCGCGTTGAGAAAAATATTGAGATCAAGACAAGACTCAAATTTTATGGATTTCTTTGAGATCGAGACTAGACTCTCTAAAATTCTTGATTGTCTTGTCTTGTGGCAGCCCTACCTTTCCCTACGGCTTGTGCCGTCAACCTCTCGGTTCACAAATTGAAGCCTTTCCAATCTCGTACGAAAACTATTTCCTACCTCGGGCACTTTTGCAACCGTGGTACACCCTTGGTAGGAAAAATAAGATTCGCCACTTATGTGGATCTGACCAGGGCGGTCCCAACGGTCCTTCGGGCATTGCTTTGTGAGCGCCCTTGGGCCCAAGGACTGTTCTAGGGAGATGCACGTTTGTGACGGAAACTACTATTTTTGGAAGATTAGAATAAAAATTAATGACAATGAAATCGAACAGCTATAAATGTCAGGCAAAGCCCTAAAGAACGGCGAGACCGGTTTCTCGCATCTGAAACTAAAAGTGTAATGTTCAATAATATTAATTCTGAATTCAATTGGTCCAGAAGTTTACTCGCAAAAAACTATGGTTATGCCCCGGATTTTCAAAAATTCATAACTCCCGCTATGATTGATAACGGATACAACAGTGTTCTATTAATAGTAACGTACTCTTTTTATAATACCATCCAATTGATAGGTAAAATCTTGTACTGTTTATCACATATAGTATACTACGCACCAAGGGAACAAAGTACGGCATTTTCTCCCTTACCGGGAGGTGCTGCCGGACTTTGTTTCCGAGGCATGTATACGAGTCCTTTTCTTCTTCCGCCGAAAATACGACGTTTTTCCCTGTATTCAGGGTGTAAAGTGCTAAATAACCTCTCAGGTAAAAATCGCATTTACTGCTTATTAGGCAAGTTTTTTTGGCATCATCTGCGTGGAAATTGCCTCCCAAACCGAAGGTGAGGGTGGCAACCACGCAGAGGAGACCAAAAATATTTTCCTATGAGCAGTGAATGCGATCTTTTACCTGGGAGGAAATGTGGCACTTTGCTCTCTGAAAACAGGGAACAAAGTCGTACTTTGAGAATGAAGCTCAATTTTTGCATTTAACTCGCTGATGCTCGAACAATTGTAGATGGATTGGGCTAAAAAAATTAGAGATGTTCCGTAAAGTGTCTAGTAATTAACTGTCTTTGTCCGAAGTGGCAAGTTGCTTCTGTTTTCTTCGGAAAAATTATAACTTAAAAAAAAACTAAATGTCTAATTTCAATCAAAAACAGTGTGTGAGGAATTTTCGAAAATCGTCTTTTTTTTTAAATAGCATTATTTATTAGTGTCTTGAGAGTATGCGTATCAAATTTCCGACCTTAATATTCAATATAATATAAATGAGACGAGATTCACTGAAAAAAGTCTGACGCAAGTGTACTTGCGATGAGCCTCTGCTAGATGTTCGCAAGTACCTTTGCGCAAGACTTGCACAAGGCTGGCGTAAGAACCTGACGAACTTACCTGTGGTAAGTCTGATGCAAATGTGTAGAAGCAGAAACACGCAATTCTTACTGAATTCCAACATCAACAGACACTGTGCGTAAGAATTGTGCAAAAATTGCGTATTCGGTGGTTACCAGGGTTGTAGCTCTGGTGAACCTCATTCACCAAACTAAATTAAAGCCTGATCAAATAAATAATGTTTGCAAACCGTGCGTTAATATAAAACTGGTGACTTATTAAAATGGTTTAAAAATCGTCTTTATACGATAATACATCATATACTTACTTAAGCCCCTACTTGAGCATTCAATCTAAAAACTTTTAAAAGACAACGTCTATGGCTCTGTGACTGTATAAGTCGCTCAAAATATGATGTGCATTTGGTTTAGTTATTGAAGGACACTAGAGCTATAACACATCCGTCAAAGTTGAGCCCTTCATATTAATTATAACGTGTGTTAAAATCACGGGACTGAATCATGCAAGCACTATTTTTTTCGACTCAAAAAGCCAATTCTATCAGTATCATTTAATACGTTTTGAAAAAAGGACACTTAATTAAATTTAAAAAAAGTCGTATTTTGTAAAAAAAAAAATTCGATCGCTTCTAGAAACATACATTGCTGCTGCCAATTTAAAATCACAAAATAAACATCATATAAGTATCAAGATTTTCTCAGAAAATAATTAATTTAAACGTCTTACACGATTTGCAGTTTGCGGTTATTTGTTTTAATGTTCTCTTTGTCTGTTGCTTTGCGTACATATAAATATGTAAATTGTGTTATGTTTAACCAATCATACTTGTATATTTAGATATAGTTAGTTTGTTCGTGCCACGGTCTTTTTTCTCCCATAATTTGTTTTTTTTGTGTGATTTATACAATTTTCAAAATGTAAAACACGTTTTAGCAAGCTGTAAATGTATGGACGATGCGGATTATTAGTAGCATAATGTATATGTATATATATGTATATTTTTGTACAAATATGTAAATTATATTGAAGTTTAACAGATCACATGTGTATTTTTATAAAACGAGTTATAGTGTGCCTCTGGCTTTTTTATAACATAAGTTTTGGGCTTTTTATAACTTACCTTGGTTCTAAATAACGAGGTAAATAACGCCTAATGTTATGTACATTTATCGTATTATCCACAAGGATTATGTTGGTATCAAAAAAACACCTGATATTACATTAAAATCCTGAAACTGTTTTAATACATTTAATATTTAGTAAATAAAAAAATCAGGTGGCCAGGAAATTACAATGTCTCATCGTAAATCGTCTTTAACTCTATTCTAAAAAAAAAAAATCATTTCCTCACATACTCGGGCAGATGGATCAATTGATGGATCGATTAAAAAAAAAAAAGATATGTTCCTCAAGGCGTCCAGTTATCAACTATCTCTGCAAAAAATTGCAAAACCCTTATGTTTACTCATAAAAATTGTAACATAAAAAATTATAAATTACCATACTTTGATTAAAAAAAGTGTGTGAGGAATTTTCAAAATGTTTGAGCAGTTTTTTCTCATTTTCTACTCATTATTCTTTATGTCTCGAGGATATGTGTACAAAGTTTCAGATTGTAATATCTAATGGAAAAAGAGTGAGATATGACTTACTAGAATATTATACTATGTCCATAATACGTTATTTTTCACATTTTTGTCAGTAACTTTCAACAATATCGTTGGTCTGTGGGTTTCAGAGTGCTTATCTGTTCATAAATCAAAAAGTTTCAAATGTATATCGATATCATAGCTCTTCCGCTCTCATCTAATTGTACGTTAAGTTTTCAAGATATACGATACAAAATTCAGTTGTGACCATGAGAGACTGCCGTAATTTTGTGAGCTTACTTTTTATGAAAATCTTATTAGAAAATAGCTTCACTTTTATAATCTTGTTTTTCGAGCAAATACGTAAATTCTTCCATTGTATCCAAAATTCTTACGTAGAACGTCTTATTTCAGCTCTAACACTGTGACCAATGGGGCTGCTGTCCTGAAGGCTACAGAGTTCTCCACTCCTTATTACCACTTACGTGCTGCTGATGCGAATAATTTCATTAGATAAGTTGTACTTCTTTGAATTTCCTTCAACTAATTTTATTTTACGACTTTTATCTTCATGAAATTTGTTTGTCTCTCAGGAAATGAACAGCTTTAAATTTGTGCTTCACCATTTCAAGATCTGAATTTTAACGACGCTGCAAAATATTCGTAACGGTTGCTAAGGGATATTCATAGCCGCAATAACAACAAAATTTATTCTCACTCAGTTTGCACTTTAAATAATGTAATATTGTATAAACTTTTTGCTTATGTAATGTACAGTTGGTTGTAAAAATTTAGAATATGTAAAGTAGATATAGGTACGGCTAAGAAAAATTTTGAAATTGTACAGAGAATATTTTGAACATATTGTGTTTAAATAATTAGTTTTTGCAATATTAAAAATTAGTAAACTTCTATTATTAAGTACGTTATACAAAAAATAATAAAAATTAAAAAATAATGTTTCAAAAATTACTCTTTCATGGAAATTTTTGATAGCTATTCTTGGTTTTACTGCTTTCTTAAGATAAACATTGGCGATATATTGCCAATATATTGAAAAGAAAACCTCTGCAGAAATATTGCCGATATATCGGTAAAACGATTCGCCAATATGTTTCCAATATATTGTTAATTTATGTCAGCAATATATTCTCCATGCTTTCTATTATTTCTCGGATAATTATATTCCAGTTGTTAACGTTATTAAAAATTACCGTTAACAAGAGACTTTTACCTCAACATTATCCACACGTGTATCATCCTATACGTTATATATTTTGTAAATATTTGTAATTCGTTGCACTGCAGAATAATTTTTCGACAAAAAAAAAGTGACAAACGTTGCCAAGAAACAAATGAGAAAACAAAGAAAAAAAAAAAAATTCAACAGCTTGATAAACTTAAAAAAAATTTATGAAACGGGATTCGAACCTATTACTGTCAAAAATCAAATTCCGACCTTACCATTAGTATCTTTAGCTACTGACACAGTAGAAGGCGTGCGTTTCAAGGTTACATATCTTCATTGAAAAGAACCGGAGCCTAGGCTATAGTGTTATATAGTTTATAACTATCATAATTAGTAACAGTATTGATCAAATAGTTAAATAGTTGTTGTTTTGTGAATGTTTTTTTTAAAGCGTGTCAGTTACACGCGAGGTTACACGTAGGATGTACGTAGACAGTATATATAGGTATAGCGCGCTCCATGGAAAAAGATTCGCCGCTCACTTTCGCTCCGCTCAGCTCAATCGGCCACTTCTTCTCATACCTAATCAGTGGTCTATAGGTACGCCCATTTCCGGATTTCCTCTCCTCTCCTCGCAGGCGCACATGTGCCCTTGCCCCTATCCTATGGCGTATGCTCTCGTCGAATAACCCTTACCAAATTATCCTGCAGACTAACCTGCAGACTTATCTGCAGACTTTTCTGCAGAATTCCCTGCATACATCCTGCATACTCTCCTGCATGTATATTGCTCCCAAATCCTGCAGACTAAGCTGCAGCTATTCCTGCAGACTCCCCTGCAGACTCTCCTGCAGACTGGGCTGTCTCAAATTTTCAAGAAGAAAAGTAGTGTCCAGATCAAATGTATTGATGGTTCATCAGCCCAATTAGATGTTATCACCCGGATGATAACACCAAAACTGGGGAGTTAAAGTGTTTTTGAACAATTTTTTGAAAATAAATTTTTTTTTCTTATTTGTAGTTTTATAAAAATTGTTCAAAAACCCCCTAGTTTTGGTGTTATCATCCGGATGATAACACCTAATTAGGCTGATAAACCATCAATAAATTTGATCTAGACACTACTTTTCTTCTTGAAAATTTGAGACAGCCCAGTCTACAGAAGAGTCTGCAGGGGAGTCTGCAGGAATAGCTGCAGCTCAGTCTGCAGAATTTGGGAGCAATATACATGCAGAAGAGTCTGCAGGATGTCTGCAGGGAATTCTGCAGGAAAGTCTGCAGGGAATTCTGCAGGAAAGTCTGCAGATAAGTCTGCAGGTAAGTCTGCAGAATAACTTGGTAAGGGTAAGATGTGCGTATGGTTTGGCAGCTGGCCATGGCGTGGCACTCGAACCACTGGCAAAAAGTGGTCCCGGCAGTTAACATTGCGGTCAGCAATCTCTCTATTAATCTCTGCTCTTAACTTATCAGTTGCCGAGTCGGACGACACATGACCATCACAATTGGTGAGAGTTGCGATGTATCAAATGGTATCAAATGGTATAACACAGTACCACGATTGAAGCCTAGCTCACATGGCTAGGGAGATATGATATGATATGATATGTTTCTTTATTAAGCCTAGGGATTGAACTCCATCAGGCCCTGTAGGTACGGCGCGAGGTTATTTTCCGAGGTGTGGAACGCCCAAAAATATGGGGTTCCGGAAATTTTTTAACCAAAATAATAAAGTGAAAGTTAATCATCGACAATAAAATTAATATAATTAATAGCTGTATTATTTACATTAAGTTTGTGAAGTTTTTTTGCATAAAAAATAGATGTTCTCGTATGATTTTTTTCATGTGACTTAATAATCGTCTAATCTATGTCTAAAGATTTGATAATATTACTGTAGATTTATATTATATTAATGGCATTTGACCTACTGTGTCTCATTGTTGAATGCAAACAACTCTTTAGTCTAAACAGTATGACTAAAAAGATTCGTATTTAATATACAACATATAAGGCTCAAAAAAGCTGGATTTAAGTAAAAGTATTATTTATAAAAAGATATATTAGATGTAGCACCATGCGTTGGGTGGTGATTGCGGTTGTATGATTATTTAGAACATCATTTATTAAAAGTACTGAAAATTCGAAGTGCATTGGATTGTCTGGTAAAAGGCTATTTTGTTTTTGATTAATGATCTAATAATCAATCAACCGGCCAGTAAGAGCATTAAGATGTCTAGTAAGGGGCTATAATATTAATTATTATTGTACTGAGTTGTACTTTTTTTCGCTTGAGTCCAGCGAGTTGTACTTTTTATCGTTTTGGCGCAGCGAGTTGTACTTCTTTTCACTTGAGCGTAAAAAGTTGTACTTATTTTCGCTTGGGCGCAGCGGGTTGTACTTATTTTTGCTTGGGCGCAGCGGGTTGTACTTCTTTTCGTTTGAGCCTACGCGTTGTACTTGTATTCGATGGAAATTATAAGCTGTCCTTTTTTCGTTGGATAGTGTGAGGTGCACTTCTTTTCGCCTGAGGCGAAACTTTGAACACAACTATTGCTTCCAACATCCGAGGTGTGGAATTCCATACCTGGAAAATTCGAGGTGTGGAGTTCTCCACCGCTACCACACCACTGCCGCCGCCCCTGAGGCCTTGAATAAAATACACAGTAAATTTACATTTGCAATGTGAGATCGTACACAATTATAATCTGTATTGCTCTCGAAATAATTATACTGAAGGTATTAGGTAGAATCAATGATTGATTAAGTGATGACAGAAGTACAGGACTGTTGCTAAGAACTGGAACTATCGACGTGGAGTAGTGGTTTCCAGCAGGGGGCAGATTTCACGTCAGGAGAAAATAATTTGGTGTAGACATGGGGCGAGTGATGTGGTGAAGCTACTCTGCATGACAATCCTGCCACAGTAATCATTGAGATCCAGTCCTGCCTTAGAACTTGTAAGTAGACATGAGGTGAGTGATGTGGTGAAGCTGCCCTGCATGTCAATCCCTCCACAGAAGTCACTGAGATCCAGTCTTGTCTGCCGCATCAGCGTTCTGTGGTTTCAGTTTTGCGAGGGCTTCCTCATTTGGAATTTAAATAAGTACGGACTTTTTAGTCTCGCGCATAAAAACAGTGTAGCTTATAATGATCGGCCTTGCGTCGTGTAATATCTTCGACACTTTTATCGCTTTTTCCATAGATTGTAGATTGGCTTAGGCCAGAACGCGCAAAGATATAGCCTACCTTCGCTACCACCCCCAAGAGCCCCGTCGCATGTCAAGGTGTTTAATCTCGGTGCCCCGGCCATCATATCGTCCTGTTCCTGGGTTGATGCTAATTTAAGCATTAGTGCTCTAGTCTTTTAAGCCTGCTTATGAGCGGGCTGCTTTGAATCACTTGCCCGCTGCTGTGTCGTTCATTTACGAATTTGCAGGATATGTGGCAGTAGCTATGGTAGCTGGAGTGCATTTAACACTCATGACACTATGTCCTCGGCTACCAGCTCGAGTTGTAGAGGTATACCTAACAACTACACCTCGCATGCATCACTCAGACCAGCAATTTATTTGAGAGAGACACTGATCGCCGCACCAGCGGCCGCACTTCCAGCAGCAGCACATTCGATGTTGGCCAACCTCAGTGAGAGCGAATTTAATGGGGCTCATGATTATTAACCCTGTTTGTAAGCTTGGTTATGTTGGCGTTCGCTATGTCCATGACGAGCCCGGCCTTGAATAGGTTGAACTCTTCCCCGAGCTTAGCAAACCAGACAGGGGTCTCGCTTTCCATCATCTTTGAGGAGAGAGGAAACGAGAGAGAGAGAGAAAGCATATTTCATAAACATGCAATTCTCAGACCACGTTTACACATGTAACAGTATAGGAGGCATTACATATCAACTCAGCCACCCCTGCTGTCCAAAATCTGCTGAATTTTTCCAAAATGTAAGACTAAAGAGTTTCTAGCTTATGGTCTCTAGTTTCGATTGCCGAGTGGTAGTTTCGAAGAAATTCAGGAAGGCGGTGCTAATATGGTGGCTACAAGCAACAGATATCACTGCGGAAAAACCGTTCTACGTAGTTTAGGATGACCAAGGGTGTTTGCCTCTACCTCCGACGCTATCTCTTGCACCTTGTCTTGCGCCGCCAGCACTGTTTGTTAACATGCAAGAACTTTTTACTTTCTTCTACTTCAGAGGGCGCAACCTCTGTGTTGGCTCGGAGCGAATAGTGTTACAGCTAAAGAGTTTGTTCTCACATCAATTTTTTAATGACTGTTCGAATTTGGGTTATTTGAAAAAAAATACAAAATTCAGTTAAACAAAACTCAATTTTACAAACTATGATATATATATATTATTAACAATACGTTAATTCACATTTACATGTGTAATTTTGCTAAAAATTGTTTTATGTTGTGTAAAAATATCCTTTTTTAAATATTTCTAATAAGTACATACAAGAAAAACAATTTATCGAAAGTTTATTTAATACCTATTTCAATTTTAAATGAAAACCGCTAAAACAAAGTATTTTCCTCATAATCAGAGTCTGCATTGGATGTTGATGATTCCTCTTAAGTACTTTTATCTAGATCTTTTTATAATTTTCCAGCAATATTTGCACACACAGGTGGAGATTTTGGTAGCATAAAATTTAAAACAACCTATGAGACTGATCGTAATAGCTTTTTTGGTATCTCTCGACAATTTGATTTTTCGTTTGTTTATTATCAAACTAATCAGGTATAATAGGATCACTCGTTTCCAAAAATTTCTTAAAAATATCTTCCATGGTCTTTTCTGTAACTTTTTAGCGCATGATTAAGCCAAAAAAACTCTAAATAACTTATTGGAACCTTCTTGTGCTTCCTCTGGCATTTGACCTATCGGCAAAATTGCATTAAATATTATGGCTTCTGCATGAATTAAAAGTTTTTGTACTAAAGTGAGCATATAATACCACCCATATTTTTCAACATAGTTACATACTGTTTCCGAACCGTAATCGTTATAAGCATCGAGATTAATATCAAAACCGCACGATACAGCCTGCAATATAGCATGAAAACGATTAATAAGATCCTTATCCTTGCCCGTAATTTGTGCAGAAACATCAGAATTTTGGAAAAAAATTAGCGAAGTATTTGCATCGTGCGAACTACCAGGTCTTTCTGCTCTTGGCATATCCGCGCTTAAACTAAGTTTTGAAACTGGACTGAATATTTTTTTGGCTTCTGCTTTATATATGTCTTAAGCTTTTCAAGCTTGCCACTTATCGACATCTAATCTGTATGACATGTACAACAGACATTTAAAACAACCAATCCATGAATAAAGAGTTGATAATCTAAACCCTGAAATATCTTATTGATTATTTAGCGTCGCTCTTCTGAAAATTTTTCACTCGTGATTTAGACCTGATTATTTGGGGACTGATTACTCAGCTCGCTGATGTGGATGATAAAGTCGAACTTTTTACGTCGTTTATGTTGCAATTTCTTTTATTCCCCGTTGTAAACATTGCCCCTGGATGAGCAACGAAATAAAGTTACCATTGAATGGCGCAATGTCGCCTGAAGGGCTTACTGTAGATATCGGCGCGAAGAAGGTCTTTTGACCTTTAATCGAGTGAAAACTTTAACCGGAAACGTTTTTCATACATTTACCAGACAAAAAATATCGTCTTGTATATGTTCTATAGAAATGTAATGATGTCTTCGGGATATTAGAGTGGTATTTTCTTCTACTTCTGTCGCGTCAAACTAATTTGACGATGATTTATTTAATCTACATTTCGTCGGTGTGCCAACATCGTTGATAGTTCTTGACACTTGAACTGCCACTTTTCCTTTTAATGAACGCCTATTTTTAAGTCATATAAAAGAAAGCGATCTATGGAATGCAATCCTTAACAGTACATATAACGCGTACGGGGTGGATAGAATCAACATGAAAATCATCATAATCAAACAGAAGACCATATTCACCACGGTCTTGCAAACCGATCAAAATGGAATTTGCCAAGGAAAGTAGTGAGCTAATCAAAGAAACAAAAAAAATCAATTCAAATGCAAATAGATAACTTGCAGACTTATGAAATAGTCTATGAAAGAAAAAGACTTTCGGTGAGTTTTAAATTATGTTTGACAATGGTCAATGGTAAGGTGTACATTGCACTTTCGGAATGCACATCTGCGTAACATTATTTTGTGTGTTCACAAACATCTTTGAAA
This sequence comes from Copidosoma aretas, assembly GCA_030522625.1. Lineage (NCBI taxonomy): Eukaryota > Metazoa > Arthropoda > Insecta > Hymenoptera > Encyrtidae > Copidosoma > Copidosoma aretas. The sequence goes on from JAPYYV010003675.1 coordinate 13,882, forward strand.
TTAAATTAAATAGATTATTTATTAGGGCTACCTATGTAAGAAGATACTTCAGGGCTTGGATTATCAGCGCTTCATGCATGGATTGGTTGCTTTAAGGTAGTTGCATCCCAATTTGAAATAATGATAAGATCTTTATGTAACTTTGTACATAGCTAAAATAATATCTAATAAGTACTCCGCCACATTTTCGTGAGGCTAGGGTTCTTAGGAGGCAAAATATTAGTGTTTACATTTTTGATACTTTAACTTGGATGCTAATGGAGAAATACCTTTTTCTTTACTTTAATAACCCATATCATACGAAATAATGATGAAATTTAGATGATATTTTTTTGTGTACTACAAAAATATCTAATAATCTTATTGAATTTTACAAAATAACTCAAGGGTACTTGTGATATAAGAAATACAATAATAGCCGTCGCGAAAACAGCTAATGGTTATGTCTTAACATAAGTGTGAGAGAGACAGAAGGCATACCATACTGTCGAATCCGAGGTCGAATCTGCTTCTGACTAGCGTAGTAGGGATACAACTACCTGAAATGCCAAAAAGAAAAATTTAGTTTTCACTATTAAGCACTGAAGAATTACTGTCGGCTTGAAACCTATACACAAGACTAAAAAACATAACTTAGTTATAAAAGATTCGCTAATGCCTCAAAAAAAATGTATGAGAGATCATGGCCCATAATAGACTATGTTATTATTATGTATTAGTACCGCCATTTTTATCCATGCAGGCAGCACTGTTTCAGATTGCTGCACGGAGCGAATAGACATAGACAAAGTAGAAAAGGCCAAAAAAAAGATACAGCTTGATTTTAAAACTCGGTTAAATTTAAGCGTGGATATGCCAAAAGCAGGAAGACCTGGTTGTTTGAACTATGGAAATACTGCCCGACCATTTTTCCGAAATTCTGATGTATCTGCAAAAATTACGGGCATGGATAATGATTAATTATAGGAATGGATTATTAGCTCTAGATATATAATTCGCAGTAGTTAAAAATTGTATTTTAACATCTCATCCGGTAAAATATTTACTTGGGCAGGTTAAGCATTTAAGGCGCTATTCACGACATATGGATTATTCTATTGATTTACTTACAACGGATAGAAAATTAATCAACGCCCTGTTATATAAATAGTTTCCTATGTAACGTTTCTCACACGTTTTGAAAAAAATATAAATAATAAAAAAATGGTTAAGGAGATTCTGAGTATCATTTAGCGAGGAATGGGGAGTCCCCCGGCCCGCGCAGCTTGGCTTCCTTACCGCGCACCCCCTCTTGCACCATACGAACTCAATATTTGCTTACATTTAGCGTTCGCATTGTTTAAAATTCACTATGACATGACTTAAAATTTTACTCAATACATCTTAAAAAGATACTTTGTTAATAGGTATTGTTTTCTTTAATATCTTTGCATTTTCTGAAAATATTCGTCCATGTAAACGACAAATCGCGGTTACGTTCTAAAAGAGCCTATGTTATCACACTCATTTTCATTTGTATCATTCTTTCTAAATGATCTATTACAAATATTGAAAAAAATTAGATAAGTTCTACGTATTCCAGACTATCAATAGGAAACGATATAATTGTGATCTCTGCATTTTATTATAACTCCCGAACCTCCTTAAAGAACAGGGCATAAAACGCGTTTTCATCTTTCTTGCTTATTTGTGTAGCGTTGGATAATTTCGGACGTTAAAATCAATATTTTTTTCATATTTATGAGAAATTTCCCGTTAGAATTCCTATCCTATGATTTTTAAACCTAATTCAACGGCCTAGCTGTAGACTGAAAAAAAAAATTCGAAGACCATCAATTTTATAACCATGGCACAGGTTAGTAGGTCGATGGAGGGGGGATGGGGGGGGGGGGTTAAAATGTGTCAAGCATGTCTTATGAATTCTATTACCAGATGGCATTAAAAATCATGTTGAAATCAAAAAGAATTAATAAAAATGTACTCTATATGAATGAATTTCGGAGAATCGAAAATAAATTCATTATGAGTTCACCAGATTCTGAATGAATTCTTAATTATTCATTCATGAGTTAAAACAGAACTCTTTAATAATTCTTTAAGTATTCGTAAACTCGTCAACGTATGTCTCATAAAATGAGTCCCGAAAGAGTTCTTAAAGAATTCGCTCTAGTTTGCGGTGTTGCCAGATTAGAATGAGCAGAACATTTTTAATTTAAGTACTAAGTATTTTACGTCAAAACCTTAAATTAATGTTTTATAAATAGAAATGTACGTAGTTGTGGGGTCAAAAAATTACTGCTACCTTTGGGAGTCGAATAATCAGCAAAAAAAAACTTAAAAACATGGGGAGTCGATAAGTACATGGAACTTTTTCTTAAGCGACGTTATATGTAAGTCTAGCACGGTCAATTAGACTTTGGATTTTGGACATGGATATACCAGGCTCGAGAGTCGAGCCTCATATAAACATAGTTTTTTTTTATTTCTAAATTAAAGTAATATTGAGATGAAAAATAATTGATTAATTATTTATTTAATACTTTCTATTGCTTATTAAAAATGACATTTCAATTCATAACAGATTTTGCATATTTATGGTTTTATGCATGATTGCTAGAAAAAGTAGATGACTTGATCGTAAAATTTTTTATCAAGTTTCCATGGTAAATTAATTTTTAATTTAAAACAAATTCTTGAAATAAATCTAAAAATTATCTCTACAAATCATGCTTTTTATCAAGGACTTTTTGATGTTTTCTTGGTACCTTCAGTTCAATTATAAAAGCCAGTACATGTTAAGGTCCCTACTAAGTTAATATTTGTTGTAGAATAATGAAAGAAGTCTAATGTATTAGTTCAACTGATTTATACAAATAGAAGAATATATCTAAGTAAGTGACCCAATCAATAATAACTGTCGTAGTAAATGAATATAAAAACAAAATGTATGGTTCTGATGATGGAATTTTTATATATTTTTTGTAATGCCATTACATTCTATAATAATCATAAAAAAAATTAGTTAGAAAAAATATTTTGGAAACTTTGGGTAATACTGTACATAAACGATTTTTTGTGCAACTTACGAAAACCTCTCACTTATTAAACGAATATTTCTCACATATAAAAATGGTGCTAGCTCAGTAAAAACCAGTTTACATCCAAAGAGAATAAGTAGACATATATTTATTGTAAGATAATTTACATAATTCAAATATTAATTCACTATGAGTTCAATAAAGTATAAACGCTGTCTTATTTAGCTCTTTTAAAAGTGAGCGCATTCAAAATTATCAGGTCTGTGTAATGAGATATGTTATAAAAGTGTTCACCTTTATGTTCATTAACCTGAACACTTTTGGGAATCTTAGGACTAACTATTGGACTTTAATTAGGTTGAAATAAGTACAGCATTAGAGGACGTCGATAAGTATATGCAACTTATTATTACTCATCTACCATAGTAAGTCTAGCCCAGTCGGCTAGAGGTCGGCTTTTGGATCCGACGGTACCTGTTTCTAATCTTCATAAAGGAATTTTTTTTTTTCCTTTTTCGTTCAAATTATTCTAAACGGTGCGTTTCATAGTTTGCTTTTTCCGAAAGATTTCCTTGACTCATAAGAACGGCAGGTTTCTTCGATGAATTTATTATTTTTCGAATAAATTTGATCTGTACGGCACACAGGGTTACCAAAGTATTATTCTTAAATACTCAAAAAAATTCGTAATAATGTTTGGAAATTGGGCTGAAAACTTTTTCATGTAACTAAAAATTCAGTGTTTAAAAAACTTTTCCGATCGTTCAATAACATAATAAATATAATTCATATGAAGTATTGTTTAGAGAGCCAAATTTACAAAATTTGTACATTGTCGAACCTGAGACTAAAACTATCAAAAGATGCAAATGAATATACAAAAATAAATAACGAATGATTACAAGTACGGGCCGATAAGTATATGGAACATCTCATCATTACAACTCAGAGGCTATCGTAGCTCAGTTGTGTCTTTTGGGTCCAATCACTTGTAGATGCTAATTTTTTATATTTTGACCTTGAGTAGGACGTGGTAAACTTTTTCTGTATTTGGTCCACTATTTAACATGTAAATCAAACAAAATTTAATACAAATCATTATCATTCTTCCACTGACACTTAAAAACAATTTCAACTTTAAAATTCTTCATGACTAAAAAGTGAATAAAGAATAAAATGACGTTCGGCTCATTTTTTTAAAATAATTTACTGACAAGTGTAAAGTGCTTGTGCATCACGTCTAGCGTAGTCTATATATATATATATATATATATATATATATATATATGTGTGTGTATGTACATGCGTGAGCCAGCTGTCTAAGGTGTCTCTCGTAAAGCGAGGGCGCTTCTATTCAGAGTGTTTCGACCGCTAGAAGCGCACACACGTACTCGAGTATTCTCTGTAATGGCTGACGAACTGACTGAAGGCTGATTTCTTGAATTAAGACTGTGTTCTCATAATTCTCGTCTTTTTATTCGAACGGATCCTGCACATCCCAATAAGTCTGTCAACAGGTTATGGGCCCAGCACGCTTCCACTGCGCTAGCAAGTGTTATTTTTTTTTGTGTCTCTGCTGTTCGGGAAGTGCGATATTTTTTTTTCTCTCTCTACGTATGTGCCGTGCTGTGTCTCTGCTTCAGATGGCCGATGGAAAAAGGTCGGATGAGGTGAGCCGGGAGGCCGCTTCTGAGCAGCAGCAAGCTGCCCTGGAGGTGAAGTCAGTCGACAATGCTACCCTGGTTGATTCCTTGGCGCCGTTTTCAAGTGGCAGTGAGCGCGACAGGATTGACAGCATGGCTCCGAGGGATCCACTATCTGAAGACACTTCTGGGAGCCTCGAGCGTGAGGATGGCTCCGACGGCGTGACCCAGCAACCGATAGACCGGGCCGATGCCTGTAAGTTTTTCTTTTTTTGTTGTTGTTCCTGCATACAAGGGGCCTATGCGTTTTTTTGTCTCCCTGCAGCGAACGGTTTTTCCCGCGTGTTTTGACAGGCTTGGGCTGACGCACGTGCGCCGCGTGTTTTTGTCTTGTCGGTTCGGGGAATTACTCGGGGGCGGAGGGAGCATAGGCACGGACAAATAAGGTACGCATGGCTCTGGGATTGTGTGCGTGTTGACTCTCCTTGAGCTACATCTTTGCGCGGCCGTAAGGGGAGGCAGGTGCTGAGGAAGGGAACGCCCGGACTCGCCCGTGCTGCGCCGCGGTCGTTTTCTCTGGTATCGGCGGGATTAAGTGGCGCGCACATGTCGTTTCATTGTGTGTACGTGTGCTTGGGCTTGAGTTCGGCCGGTCATGGGTACATGCTGAGCTGTGTGCTCCCTCTCTCTCTCTCTCTCTCTCTTGTGCCTGTGGTAACGGCAATGTACCTGCGTGGCTTGTGTTCGGCTGCGTGCGTGTATATGCTGTACCCTCCGATGCTTTCGTTTTTGTTTTTCTCTGGTGCGCATACCTGTGTGCAATTTGCGTTTGGTTGTGCACGGGGGTGTGCGTCACAGTGGAACAACACTTATGACTGCACTAAACGCACATTTTTCATCCGTTTTATTTTTTTTAGCCCAAAAATTTATTGCCGTCTTCACGCGCCTGCAAAAAATTTCTGAGAAATTAGAAGACCGCGTAATAGACAGAACGTTTCATATCATATATGAAAGTGGCTTAATGATGTTCTCGTGCGACCAAGAAACAGTCACGGCTGTCACACCGATGACTTTCGGATCACAGTTTAGTGCCTCGTTTGGTGATCTTTGCGGAGAACGGTGAGTTGAAAATTCCCGTGCCCAGATTACTCCCAAATGAGGCAACGGGTGACCATACCAACGAATGCTTTCCCAGGTTTACTTATGATGCGAAGACAGATAGAGTAATTTTAGAAAAGACTGACAAGGCCGATAAATTTGAGTGGAAAGATAAGACTGAAAACGATAAAACTCTGCCTAAAGATCTAGATCTTGAAACGCGTTTAAATAAAAATTTGACAGAACAAAAACAAGCATTCCATACGTCAGTTCATACCGATAAAGCTGAGATATTAAAACCGAGGGTCATCGGTGTTCATCTGCTAGGGAATTGTAAATATGAGAAAAAGAAAGCCCGTCTGATCTCAGATTCGAACCTGATAAATAACTATTCAAAGACAGTAAAGAATACTCAAACTGGCTCTGCTCTTTCAGATACACAGACTGACTTGAACCTAACTAAAGAAATAGTATGTGTGAGCAGGAACATCGATGTACTTATCAAACTGTTCGAACAAGGAAAAAAAAGAGAGAAATCCTGGGAAGAAAAATTATATGAGATGAGAGTAGTCTCGATTGAAATGAAAGATCAGCAGAAACAGTTTGAGAAGAATGTTAACACGACAGTTGAGCGACTCCGTCTCCAGTCTGCTCTCGCTTCAGAAAATCAACGACAGGTGAATAAAAATTTTTTTGATATCCGTGACGTTTTTAACTCAACTGTCGGAAAACACCTTTTAACCCAACTCTGGCGAACTCCGCCTGTATGAGCTCTGATTTGAATCTGGGTGAGAGGATTCAGCTTGAACTTTTGGACAAAAGCTCGACTGAATTTCATTATAAATTGACTGCTCAATCGAGATGGGAGCTGTTTGTCGACAGGCTCACTTCTGAACTTCGCTCCAAAGAACTCTTATACATCTTGGATGATAGTATTGATCCCCCTTCATTTTTGACGATTATTGAAAAAGAAAAGAATAAGCATAAAGTGCGTTCAATTTTGATAAATCATATAGATGACTCCCATCACCTTAAGACTATGCTTATTAAAGACCCAGTTGAACTATTCAATAAGTTCAAGGAAATTAAAAGGGCAGAGTTCAACTAATCAACTAGTAACTTGCGTAAAAAAGACTGTATAATATTAAATATAATCCGAGCAATGAGACAGCATCTCACTTTTGGGACAGATTTGAAAATTTAGTGAGAAGTTACAATAACGTAAACCCATCTCGCCCTTTGGCAGATGAAGAAAAGAGAGATGCTTTCTTTAATGCTGTAGTTGGAGCTGTACCATATGTACAGATCCTTGACTCATTGAATGAAAACTCGCTTGGCTTTCGACTGAATTACGACCAGCTAAGATCTTATGTTTTAAAGGCTGAAACACAATGCTCAAGAGTGACCGAACCGTCTGCTATGACTGCTAGGGCTCAGTCAACTACGCAGCCCAAGTCTGGTTCTTGGCACGATAACAACAGGTGTTATCGATGTGACTCGACTGGACATCACTCGTCTGACTGTAAAGCACCCGCAGGGCATCGTCGTTGCTACAGCTGCCAAAAACTGGTGCCGAACGTTGATGCCCATAGACGGAACTGCTCTGGAAAATCAGGTGAGAATTCAAACAATATGTCTTGGGACTTTAAAAGGACTGATGGTTCCGATTCCAAGGACGGCAACAGTCGTCCGAGGAAGAGGAAAAATGATCAAAAAAAATATGATAAGGACAGTAAGAAAAACAAGATGGATGATTCTGATAACAATAAATAGCATGAAAATAAGGAGAAGAATAAGTCCTCGGACAACGTGTCAAATAACAAAAACACAAATAAAGGTGAGAGCAATTTTATGAACTCCTCCCTCTTCTCTCGTTCGTCCGGGGATAATAATTTGAACATTGACGGTCCTAAAACTTTAATCAAATTCATAGCTGAATCTGGGGCGACTGAACACATGGTTGATTTTCGACTTTATTTTAAGAGTCTTGATAACAGTCATTCCAGAGTAATCAAGTGTGCCAACACGGAAAGAAATATTGGGCTGTATGAGCTCGCATATTCATTGGGCTCTTACAGTTCAATACAATGAGGCTCCTACAGTCCAATCATTAGACTCATACAGTTCGATGCAGTGGCGAGCTCTAACAGCTCGAAGAGTGGGGATGAGCGAGCCCAAGTCCTTGGACTCTCTCATGACAAT
>JAPYYV010003676.1:0-35330 GCA_030522625.1 Copidosoma aretas
ATGAAGTCAAACTCCTGTGCTGAAATGAAACGCATATCTAAGGAGATGTTAGGTCCCTTTGAGTCGTTGATCACACTCGGGAGAAGAGAGGGCAATGAAGATATCTTCGTTGGCCTAGTAGTTAGTAAGTTTGATATTTAGTTTAATTTCATCGAAATTATGAACATCGAATACTAGCGCACTTTGTTTAGCGTTAAGCTTGATAATAATATATATTACATTTTTATATAAAAAATTTTAATAGTTATAAGTGCGGACAAAGATAACTAAGACAATGTGCAAGTCTTGATACAGTCAGCGTATCGATGTAGCAATTTTGTGATAATAATGGAGGAACGAATTAAAAATAATTGTTTTTGAAATTTTAGAATAATAATCTTTATGAGTATAACCAATGATATTAATATTAAGGGTATTGTTTGCGATATTCACTAATTATCAAAATTTCTGAAAATTTGTGTCTTAATTTTTTACAATGCTTATAATTATCTATTGAAATTATATAAGGATTGCACATACCGTTTTACACATATAAAGTTTTAAAGTTCGACTCGTTAACATAGAAAGTATAAGGTCACCCTTCGAAAAAGAGACATGGTTATTAATTAAAAAAAAAATACTCTATATATGATTTCAAAAAGGTCTAGTGTTGCTTCTAATGTCTTTAGGATGTAAATACCAAAGTTTTAATCATTAAGACGTGCCTTTTTAAAAAAATCATTATATTTATATGATTTGCTATGTTTTTAGTATATCTATATAGTAACCATGTTGTTCTCAACTTTTCAGACTTTATCAACATTTCATTATATTTCTTGTGACATCAGTCATTTTATTTATTAGCTATTTGGATATTATAATTGCAATTAACATAGGTAAAAAATAGTTAATATAAAAATATTAATTACCGATAGACTTATATGGGTTAAGAACGACTGCACGAGAACAACTATACCCTAAATGTAAGCTACATCAATCCAAATAAATCGATTTTCGTATCGTGAGTGAAACACAATCTTTGTCAATTTATCACGATGTAATAACAATAAAAATGTGAATTTTCTCACGTTAACCGCGAATATCATGAAATAAATTTCAAACTTATTGGTTCATTCGTCCAGTTGATGATAAAAAGTATTTTTAAAATAATTCATTTTTTTGTGCACAACTTTGTATATAATGATTGATTGTAAATAAATCAAAATTCAGTTATAATGGTAAATGTTTACAAATTATGTTTAAGACGATTGCATGTTATGAACACAATTAGTTGAGCATGTACCCCTTGCGTTTGTGGCATCGTGGATAAGTTTTTGTCCCGTAACCTGAAGGGCAAAAAAAAATATGTAAAAGAATAATGGGTATAAAAAATGTATGTACCTACATATCTCTTGTCAGTATATTTATAGCAGTATACGCAACATAACACAAACAGTACCTAACCTTAAAATCAATTATTAACCGAAATAACCATTGAGGACGACGCCATCACGGCCTCAGACGTGTTATGAATGATATTAAAAGCACATCGTGCCCGTACCTCGAGAGTTGACTTATAATCTTTGTCTGTTGATGAACGAGGGTGGCTTGTAAAACGAGTGGGCTACAGTCACATGGTAACTTAAAGGCGAAGAAGCACGTCTAAGGATAGTTACTGAGTAGGAGACTAAGGAGTTAGTTAACGACTTGAGAGAGAGAGAGAGAGAGAGAGAGAGAGAGAGAGAAGAGAGAGAGAAAGAGAGAGAGAGAGAGAGAGAGTAGTAAGTCATTAGGCACACTTAGCTTATCCTCAATCATCTGATAGATCAAGTACCTCTACAAAATTACGCTGAACAATTATTTTCTAAGCTCTATCTAATTGCATAGTCGATCCTACGTTACACTGCTCTAGTTAGAAAGTAAAAAAAAGTTTTGTTGTAGTATTGAGAACAAATAGTTGATGAAATAATTTTTCTCGATTTAAAAAGCGACGCATTACCAGCCAAAAATTAGGAAATCATACGTAATTGTGTGCTTTGCACGATACAAAAAAAAAGGTTAAGAACTTATAAAATAAACGCATGTTTTTTTACCTGATAAAAAGAAGGAATAAAATATTTCATAAACTCTATCTTATGGTGATGAATAGGTTCCAAGAAATAAGTATAATATTTTATGGATATGTTAGACTCTAATCCCAACCTATAGAACACGACTTAAAAAGTGATGTGCTGTGTTTGTTAAGACATTTTTAAGACTTTTGTCAAAAAATCTTATTTAAGATCAATACAGGCGAAAAGACAGTGTTTCTAGATTTAAAAAACGGCCTTTCACTAAACAAAAGTAATTAAAAATTTGTTTGTTCCCACTTTATTTGATATCATGATTGAATGTCATACAATACCTTAACTTATAAGTAATTATCGTATTAAACAAATTATTAAGCTACTTGAGGATATTTCAACCTTCATTTTCTTTGTTAAAAGTTGTATTAAAAACCAAGCACAAGTGGTATAGTACAAATTTTTTTCAAAAAATCTACTCGTAAAGAGTGTGCAAAAGGTATGCATAGCAAAAAACGGCTTTCTAATAAACTTTAATATTTGAAACAAAAGTCGTATTTTTAGAGTACCAGAGCTGTTGACAAGAACTTTAATTTTTTGTGATGAAAATTGATGGCCTATTACTCGCTTACTGTTCGATTTACAAAATATTTTCAAAGCTGATACTCGGATGTTTCTAATTTAACTGTGTGCGACCTGTAAAAATTAAATCTATTTTATCGATAAGATTTTTTAGAAAGTTGTTAGTAAAAATAGATTTGTGTTACCTTGATTTTATTGCAATTAAAATGATCTAATTTTATCACCATCTACAATTAATCGATTAATAATAATATGATTAATATTTTCCGAACTGTGTTTTAAAGTCATGAAACTGATGTCTTCAAAGTTTTTTAATATAAATAATTATCACAGCATTTAGTTTTAAGATAACTAATTAAGGCTCGACAACTAAATTGTCGGTAAAAACATACATTCTCGCTATTTTTACACAATTTTTTTTTTATACATTTTATGATATAATTTTTAATAATTTATTGATACAAAATTTTTTTTTTCATATAATTACAATCAATCCGTATACTTTCCAATACTTAGTATTTAATCTCTATCAAAAAGTGGATACACATCGATCAATCACGATTCACAATAAAATTTTTTCCTATCAAGGCAATTATTTCAAATACCTGTGTCTTGATCCTGGTATTATCAGGTCCAAATGCAGGTATCAAGGTTACTACGCTAAAGTTATATTTGTAGAGCACGATTTGAAAATTTTACATATACATCAATTATCTTATATCGTGTAGTCCTGTTGTCTATTTTAACATCCCGTTGTAAAGGTCTACCATAGAAAATAAACATATAATAAACATCATACTTATACTTGATACAGCGGACAAGTGGACTTTATAAGAACTGACAAAGATGGCGAGAGAATCTGAAAAATGATTACTTTAATGTCCTCATTTATTTATAAAGTTGATGAGAAAGAAAAAGTGGTCATGCCATTTGTAAATACAGCCGGATTTTTATTATACCAGGCAATAAACTACATCGTTTAAAGTTTGGATGTAACAGTTACGGCGGTATCAAATAACTAAAGGTATTTGAAAAATCATAGAATCATAGATTTTATCTTAGTATCTACTGCCCTTTGGCCTAGTGAGTAGGATACTTGACTTTAAATGTTGTGAGACCACGTTTAAACGTTGGCGCCAGAGGCCAGGGTTAATATTTTATGTCTTATTCGTACTACCTTCTTAGCTGTTCTAAGCATGTACCTAGAGATAGAATTTTTTAACTCGTACTGTATTGCATTTAATTTTCAGATTTTTAAAATGAGCTTGATATCATGTAAAATATCTTGCGAGAAATCATGCATGATGTCTTACGGAGTACTTTTCATAAAATCTTGTAGGACGTGGTATAAGATTTTGTACAGAGCAAGTTGCAAAATTTACTGCAGAACTTTTTTCACGGGATAATAAATTGCTTGATGAATAAATTATATTTTTAGTTGAAGCTAAAAGGATGCAATTTTACAAAAAATAATTCTCTATTGTTGTAATTGCGTACAAAAATTCTAAATAGGAAAGTATATGTTTACCTTAATCTGGATTAAATATTGCAAGAGTACAGCAAAGTTAGGTTATGTCACTGAAGTACCTGATCTTTCTCTTTAAAGGTGTGCGTCAATATTACGTTTCCGTTAGAAATCATCTTAATCGTACAGTATCTAAAAAGTAAGCAAATCTTATTTACCGTTGTGTGTCAATCATCACTCGCGTTTATCGCGTCAGATATTTCCAATTCCAAGTGTGCTGAGTAGATACCTTCTTGTTCATGAGAGCAGAAAAACAATGCCCTTAGTGGTAAATTTGCATTCTTCATGCAGGCACAAGGAATTGCATTGTGGGCACAAAGTGCTGAAATTTGTTACTGTTGTCCTATCTTGATATCTCTAACAGATATGTGATTTTTTTTTTATCTAGAGGTTACATAAGCAGGAAGAAGTCCTACAATAAGTTTATGTCTCTACATAAAGATCAAATAATCTAGGTAATAAGACAAATTTATTTCATTTCTTTTTTGTTAGAATTTAGCTAGGATAATAGAACCTTTTGTAATTTTTATCGACTGCCTCCTACACTCTCATATGTGTGTATCAATGTTTCAACCGTTATCAAAACCAATAAGAATTTTAACTTGTAGTCAAAGGTGCAGACTTTTTTTTTGAAAAATATCCATTTATCTAGCTCATACAGTCCACGTCTACTTTAACACTCAAATAAATATTATTGTCAAAATGTACGAAAGTCCGTAGTACTTTGTTTCATGAAAACTTGATATTAAAGAGAGTCACATGGCTAGTGCCAGTAACCATCAGAAAAATAAAAATTTCCCTAAAATTTCAAGTACATTAGTAGTATAGCACAGCGGGCGGTGAAAAACAAGGTCAGATATTTATATATTTACTAATGCTAGGTTGTTTAACAATATTTTATCACTATCCAAGTGCAGTCGAACGTCCATCTTCAAAGTATATAAGTCAAATAATGTCATTCGGGGCAGAACTAACTTTTTATTTACAAATTGTTTTCTATGTTATAGTATATTTCATGTTCATTCTCTTTTAAGAATAGTCTTACAAAAATCTTATATTGGATATCTTAAATTTAAAATAGTAGATCCAATTGTAAATAGGTCAATATAAAATCAAAGAAATTAGATTTTTTTTCAGTGTTAGATTTAAATTTGGCGCTTAGTGCTAAATTTTTTACTGTGATTCTCAATCATTAGTAAGATTGAACTAGCACTGTTTTCACACGCGTGGACGTTTGTATATGACATATAATATTTCTAAGTCTAGAACTGATGCATGATGTATGCATATTCCTACCTTAACCTGCTTCTAGTATTTTTCAGTATTTCCCTTAAAAATATGTTACAAAGATATACGTGATAGAAAAATATTAAATACAGTGGTAATTAAATTTATATTAATCGTTTGCGAGAACATACACATGCCTATACTATAACAGGATTAGGGCTGCTCCCACTGCTAAGTGTGTCACCGCGTGGCAGCTTGCACACTACATTTTTCGTACTCTTTGGTCTTGCTGATTTTCTTCTTTTTTTTATTCTCTGTCGCGGTCAGGTATTTTTTTTTGGTCCTGCATCAAAGTCTTAGGAATAGAAAACATTAAAATGCGAGTAAGAAATATTTTTGTGGATCATCAGCAGCATATTTCAGATGACAAGAGCGGCCTCGACGCGAAGCACTCCTCCGATGAAGCTGTAGTCAAGTCACTTATGGTGGTGGTAAAGGATGCTTTCACAGAGAAAGCAGCGCTGCAGTTGGCACAAGCTATTAAGAACCCAGAGTAGACCCATCGAGCGTCAAATAAAGCAGTAGATAAAATCGCTCAAAAAAGAAAAGAGATCCGAAAGTAATAAAACTGCTCATACACGAATCATAGCAGACCACGGATAGCTACCGTTTGTTGTCTTCTTTTTAGTTAGGGTTTAATCATTTCATAGTTAACATGTAAACATAAAAGTATGATGATGAAAAACATATGATGAAACGATAGAACTACCTAGATATTTTATGATTAGATTGTTAAAAGGATAGTGTAATGATAGATTGCGTCAACGTACAATAAAAATCGCAAAGATTTCTATGTTTGAATACAGCAAAGCATTGCGTAGTTAGTAGTGTAGCTAGGCTGGTTCTGGAACAGTTTTCCTTCAGCCCTACGAGTGCCGGATTACCCCTACCCGACAGCCGGGCTTCCCCGCTCTAGCTTCTACCCAGATTCCCCTTTTATTGCCGGAATAGCCCTACTGTACCGGCTCAACTCGATTGACAAGCAGTATTATCGACCGTGCTCCACTATGTGCTTTGGACGAGCAAACGCTTACTTCAGCCTTACTCCGGCAGCCTCACTCCGGATCCCCACGTGTGATTGAGCTCGAGCACAAACTCTTGTTGAGGCTTCCCCTACTGTTGCCATATTCGCTTTCCTGGATTATCGACTGCGATGACCTATCGACAACACCGGGTAAAGTAGCACCTCTTTCCAGACACCTTGTTATAGCCCTGGCACGGAGGAAAGAGCGCAGGAAAACTTACCGTTAGGGAGGGGCCCGGCAACGAAGAGCAGAGTGGCAGAGTACAAGAAATTCGGGCGCGCAATAACCCTGCGGCACACGCGTTAACAATTATTCTTATACGAGTGGAGCATGCCTATAGCGACAAACGATTATGAAAACTGTAAAAGAAAGAGAGAATGAAGGAGATAGATAACTCGGCTCCCACCGCTGCGCGCTGACTCCGTCTTTCTCCGTTCGCTGGTCCGCTGGCTCTTTCGCCCGTTTGCACGCATACGCCCTATATACCAATACATAGGAAAAACTATATAGGATCTTAAGCTTTGTAATATACATATATATATATATATATATATATACATTGAGGAATAAATTTATAAATATAGTTATTTATTAAAGTAGTGATAAAAATTAAATAGAGGGTTAAAAGAAATCATTAAATCTTAATTTATTCATATTATTTATTACAAGCAAAAAAAGAAAGAATTAAAACAATGATTATAAAATTATATTATTGTATGTAAATCTAACGTAACGAAGAGTGAAGAGGATCGACTCTTCATTTTTTCCCACCTTATCATTCATCATCAGAATCAATGATCCCGTCCGAGTCTCCATCACTTAAGGGGAGTGGGGTTGTCGTGGTAGCTGTAAAAAAAAGGAATAGTTAAAGTTGTACAGGAGTTATAAAATTAATGGATATCCTAAAAAAAAGAGTCCCAGTACTCAGCTGACCGTGTGTATAATACTGGAGAGTGGAAATGAAGTTTTAAGCAACCATATAAAATAAAGGATTACATACCTCCGACTGGTGCTGTGGCTGCGGTCGTCATTGAGGGTGCCACTGCCGTTGTTACTGCTGCTGAGGCTGCACTAAAAGAAATTTGTTTATTACGTTAAAAAACTGTAGATTTTAATCATTTTTTTAATACTTACAGCCTAAGGCAGCGGCCACTGCGGCTGCCACTGTGGCTAGCACTGCTTCTGTGGCTATACAAAAAAAAAATTTATGTAATAATTTAACTGGAAAAAAACATTAGATTGTGATAAAAATTTTAAACACTTACAGCTTGCGGCAGCTGCCACTGCAGTTACCACTGAGGTTGCCACTGCTGCTGCTGCTACAAAAAAAAAAAAATCGATTATAGTGATTTAACTGGAAAATTACAGAATTTTTTTTTTAACACTTACAAGTTGCTGTTATGGCGTTATGCCTCTGTTGCGGCTGCATCTGCTGTTACAATTGCTGTTGTAGCTCGATGCTTCGAATTATTGAGATGAACTTTTAATCATTGTTGGTTTTTTTGTTGATTTGCTTTACATCTGCTACAAATAAAAGGTAATTAATTTTAACAAGAAAAAATATTTCAAAAAATTTATGTACTCATCTGATGATTTCATAACTATATTATCTTTATTTTTTTTTTATTTGGCTTTTCCTACCATCGAACCGGAATCAACTGAAGGTAGTTTATCAGGATAGACCAGAATGCAAATATCATTAAAACTCCAACAGTGTTCATCTCGCTAGAACTCAAAAAAAATTGTCATCTAAATACCACTGAAAAAATTCAAGGGTATTCCTTAAATGCTTGGCTACCACAAATTCTATCCAGACATAAAAAAAATTTGTCAATTTGCTTAAAAGAATTTCTTACCTAATGAAGGAATTTCTTTCTTTCCAATCAACAATTGTATTAGAAATTTTTGAAAAGTTATTTGTAAAAAGTCTCAAATTGAGAAGCTATTTAGTGGAAAGTAAACTTACTGCATTAAGAACTACACAAAAAGACATTTATATGAATTAACATGGAGCAGCGACTCCTTTATATTTATATTTACTTTTTTTCTCCTGATAATTAATATGGAAAGATACTTCCAAATTGTGACGTATTGTTCCATAGATTGTTCTTTATCATATAAAATTTTTCATCAACATATAAAGAAAAGTTTTTTTAACTTGTATCCGAAAATGTACGATATTTTTGACAAGTTGTCTATGCCTACTATACTACATCATATAACTTTACATATAAATTTATTTAGCAACGAGCACCAAAATTTTAATCAAACACAAAAGGTACTATTGAGAACACCATATTACAAAATGTAAAATATTCATAGAAAAATTTTGATCCGACTAACTACCTTAATATTTATATATATAATAAAACATACATAAAATAAATGTAAAAATTATTTAGCTTAGCTTACCTCGATTTCTGTCGCATTGGGTCAGAAACTCTCTCAAACTTGGCAAAGTGGCTACTCCAAGGTCTGTTAGATATTCTGCAACAAGTAATCTTTTCTCCCGCCCGCTGAAAATCCCGTCATGAAAAAACTGAATGATTCTTGGGACGGTACACTGCATAAGAAGTAATTCAAGCTCACGCACTAATTTATTTTCACTTGCACTCGTCATACGCACTTGCCAAGCAGCATTATAATTAGCAAATAAGAAAACTTTTGAATATTTTAACGCGCCTCCGATCATCAAAACTGCCTGGCGAAGAGCACTAACGGACTCGTTAGACATCATGATGTCCTTTCTCGACGCGACTTGAATTATGACTGAGGATTTTTTTTCAATCTCTGGTATTGTGGGTGAGCTATAGTTTTGTTTGTAAACAACCATTTTCACATCATGAAACTCTTGGGAGAAAATTTTTTCTCTCTCTCAATGCGTAACTTAGGACTAGAATGTGATATAAATGGAATGCCCCAAGCAAGATGTAAGGAAATCGTTTTTAACACACAACTGTCCAGTCCTAGTACTCTACAATCAACAGTGCATTGTAAAGTATTTAAAAGGGTTATGAAAGATAAAGATGTTAGTAATTTTCAGATGACCACGGCCGCGTTTGAAAATTTAGTCAATGAATCAGTCTATGGGGTTCACGCTCTGCTAGGAGAAGATAGATACCCTGCACAAAAAAAACTATACATACCTGCTAACCATCATATGGCTGTCTGAGGATCGTTATTTGTTTTTACACTCGAGCTGATTTGCTTTTCTCCTCACCCATCCATAGCATTGCCATAAAAATCCCAACAAGCCTTGCACTCACACAATACAGCGCATAGCTCCCTCTCCTCCAATAGCCTCGTAAATCATCGTGGACATGTGTTTTAAAGTGTCATAGCCCTTTTTTCTATTGTAGAAAACTGAACTATATTCTAACAAAGAGGGTCCCACTAGAGTCGTTTGGGATAATTTATAGAGAGTAGCAGGCTAGTGCGTTGATCATACGACTATTTCTACTATACTCAATTTAACTAGCTAAATTATAATCAATCCAACAATAATGCTGATAAAATATAGTAAATTTGCTTACTACAATAATGGAGTGATTAACGCTATATTTAAGTCCAACATGTATTATTTAATAAGACATTTTTTTATTGCTATAATATTTTACATAGTTTTTGTATAATTATTTCATGGTTTTATACATTTTTTTTTTCAATAAGAAAAATAATTATGACTGTAAAAGATGAAGTCTCTTGGATGTAACCTCATCGATGCTAGCTTCTCGTGCTCTCTTCAATGTAGAAGTGGTAGGTAGGGTTTCCGTCAATAAGTAGTATCCCTGTGGTAAATTATCCGTTAGACCAGGCATCAGATAGCGTTTATCGTCATGAGAGCTGAGAGCGATCTTTTGTGCTCGTTTAGTGCAGAGCATATGCAATCGCGAGCGTATATTGTATTGTTCACGCACAACTGTTATGTCTTTATGAAGACAGACAATATAGACGTCAAGGCTAATAGTTGCTTAAACAGTAGATGTTTTCGTACCTTTTGCCTTCTTTATAGGCATCTTATCTTTTTATCTGACAGAGTATATTTTGCTGCGGAGTCCCACACACTCGAACACGATGCGACCGTTGCACTCGTCTTTTATCAGTCCAACTACCTTGTTATTCTTCAACTTTATGCTAAACTGATTGTCTACAGGGTAGTCTGACGTATCGAACTTATGGCTGTCCCTCTTTATCATCTTATAGATATCTATGTCATGGATCTCATAAATAAGGCTGTCAGTGTCTGTGTATAGAAGCTTTGCTTTCTCTCCTACACATTTCATCATGGATTTGTAATGAAAACGATACACAAGTGACTTGGATAGGTCTAGAACGCATAGCCCTATGTGTGGAGGCTTACGTACAGTAAAGATAGAACAGCTATGGAAGTTTAGTTTAGCAATGTATGCCTCACAGCCATACCGACCTTCCTACTCTTTTACAAGCTTAACATCGATACATTTTAGCTTATTTTTCATAGTCTTGCTATACACTGCATTATTGAAGAGTTTAAGAAGATGTTTTTCGAACTCGTTTTTTGCATATTTTCTCTTCTCACTGTTCGAGTCGATATACGACCTCAGCTATTTACTTTGATCGAATGCAAGCATGCAATGCACCTTTTTAAGACGCAGATTATACTTAAGGGCCTGTTTGAGACATCGATAATGAATGATGTACCGCTCTTCATTATTTAAGGTCGTCCGCAACTTCTTTATTTGAAAGCCAGGAGGTGCTAGATGCTCTAGACATAGTGGTAGATCCTTATTTGAGTTGTGGATGCCATCCAGATACTCGAGATCAACCTCTAGGATGTAGCCCTTGAAGAAATCGTCAGGATCTTTGGAATAATTATTCTCAACCCAGCGAAGGTTTGCTGTAGGAAATGTCACACACATTGTCCATCAATACAGATTGTTGACGTCATAGTAAAGGAGATGCTTGTCCTCCTTTTCTTGGTCGTACTTGTCACCTATGTACTGATTATCAGCCTTGGCATAGTGATTGCTGCACTGACGAATACCACTGCGAATACCACGCTCTATAAAAGGAAGCATATCTATGTCAGTCAACAACTCTAACGTAATACTCGTATGCTTCAACATTCCATCCCATGTAAAGCCTGAGGTGGCGTAGTAGTGGGCGGGATCGAGTCCATAAGCATTAAGGCAACTGTCTCGGAAGTTCTTGAAAACATCAGCTAGGAGGAGTACATCAGTCTTCAGGTAGAGGTCGGAGTTGTCTCCGAAGGTCTCTATGTCAATGACATTCCATACTTCGTAAGCATGTGCGAAATCTTCTTCTGAAATATGCTCTCCACTAAGACTACTGAAAGAATCTGTTTTAGCAGGAAGTCCTCGCCCCTCAAGTCGATCAAAGAACGAGGCGTACTTGTATAGGAAGACTCCTTTTCTCACTAATAGTTTTATTTTCTTAGTTGAGTTGTGATGAAATTCTTTCTTAATTATTGTGTGCTTTTCTAAGTAGAACACTAGTTTTTCCATAGATGATGGCATAAAGCGAAAAGAGTCTATGAAACGGGAACTCATGTTGCTATCATTCATCCTTTTTTTAAATCAGATATTATGCTTCTTGGTCTGCGAGATGATTGTTATTGGCCCTTAAGATTTCATAGCTAACTCCTTAGTAAATAAACGAGCGTCATATCTGCTTAAGTTATAGAAAACTACTGGTATTTCCATGTATTTTGATAAATAAGGTTGCAACTGTTATGTGCTGCTTTTTGATAACTGAAACAGAAATACAACAATTTTTTTGTATTATACAAGAAAACATTACAATTTATGGAAAAAAGAAACACTCACTTGCTTGTCAGATGACAATCATCTCTAATTTCTTTATCAGTGTTGTTAAACGGCTTTTTGCATATGTGACATTGTGTTGCCCTTTTAAAATTTTCTTCTTCATTGTTTGTGAGCTGATTCATTGGTCTTAGATTTTCGTGGAAATTTTTTAATTTCTGAGCAAGTACTTTATGCTCATTAACAAATAATCCAGCTGGTGTTCTTGTGTCAGGCTGTCTTTGACGATGCATACTTAGATTTTTCATCATCCAAGCTGTATTTGACGTAGTAGCTAATGCTGAAGGCTATATGTTGCTAATTTGCTCGTTTATCGCCCTTTAAGGGCTCAAGCAGACACTTAAATCGAGCATAAACAATAATTATTACTATCTCTTGATGTTTATAATTCTTAAACTTGAGATATTCACCTTTTTCTTAAGGCAACAGCACCTCACATTCGTTTATTTGGCTACAGTCAATTTCATGTGCCTGCAACTTTTCAGCAGTACAGAAAAAATGTAAGCATCTGTCACATAGATATTAAGCATGATGACGTTTTGTAAGCTGTTCGCTCACAAGTCTTGATTAGTTCTTGATCAAAATGTAGTGAAATCTAGGGGGTTCTGTGTCGTTGATTACTTCATCTTAAAAATCATCATCAAGATATTAATCTTGTATTAAGAGAAGATAAGCTTGCTTCTTTTTCTTATTCGTTGTAACATGACATGGAGAAATAAGGTGTTTCTTGCCACGTTTCTTCGGGATGTAAAGATTGATTGAAACCTCGTTCTGCTTTTCAAAAGCAGCTATATCCGCTGGCATTACTGGAAAATTGATGCCCTTGAAATTTAATTCATTTGCAAACGTCTTATATTTGAGGACACGATGAGGATTCTTTTTAATTGAATAAAGTGCTGACAGTACACTCCACTTAAATTACATGTTGTCATTGTTTTGTACATTAACACAAGCTGTTTTACCATAAATATCTTTTGGCTGCGGTATGTAGGAACTTCCTTTTAATGGATTGAGCTTCTTTATATTTACTGTCAAATTCACTATTAATTTAAGAGACCATCCTGACTCTTGTTCTTAAAATTCTTTAAGATCTTGTTTAATTATTAGCTGTACATTATAGATAAACTATTCCATTAAATCAGGAGTCAGATGTATAGGATAATTTTTAACGTTGATGTACATAGTTTCTTGCACTTCTTGATCATTCTTGATCTTATTAAAGAGAGCTGTAAGTATTGCATTGGTCTTGATAGTATCATGACTAAGTAAAGATTCCTTTATTTGCTCTTTGAAAACAGAGCAAGCGTTGATAAAAAAGGATTTTATATCTAGATGAGTCAAGTTCGTGCCTTGAACGCTGACTGTATACTACTCCAAATTACTGCCTGCCGAATGCTTTCTCCACATTGACGATGCTAGAATTGGTTATAAGCACTCTGCATTAGACTTAAGATATTTTGGTATTTTAACTTCTCCCCAAGACCTAATTTCTGTCTAGTGATGACAACGTTGAGCGATTGTATATTGTCTTCAGCAAAATCAATCCAATTTTTAATATCATCCTCCTTTGCAGTAGGAATACATCCTACATACTGATGCAATATATTAGTTGTGTTAATATAATACTCGCTGACATGGTTCTCGCACGTATCCATGATAGCTAAAAACAATGATTAACTTTTGTTTTACCACGCATACACACGCGCAAAAAGGCGTAAAAAAATCGTGCATATACGCGGAAAAAGGCGTAAAAAGCGTGCATATACCCGCGAATAAACGTAAAAAGCGTGCACATACGCGCAAAAAGGCGTAAAAAGCGTGCATATATGCGCAAAAAGGCGTAAAAAGCGTGAATATACGTGCAAAAAGACGTAAAAGTTGTGCATACACGCGCACATATTCTTTGGAGGTATAGATTAATAATAATACCTAAAGTGCATGTATCCTTGACAGCTTCTTCCTCTGTTAACTATCCCTTTTAGGAGTCAACGTTTTTGCTTAGTGTTTCGTTTCCAGAGATCTGAAGAGCTTCTTTGTTGAAAGGAGATTTTAATGACTGCACTCGTCGACTAATTTATAATAAATAAATGATATTCTTATCATGCAGCTCTCTTTCTCCTCTAAATATTAGTATCGTTGCCCAGCAACCGTAATTAAGCTCTTTAATTGGTGGCTATAATTCTCATAAGAGACGTTTCTTGGTGCTGACTTTGTGTTAGAGTTCTAGAGATTACAAAATTTTTTTGATGTTAAGAGTTTACGCCATCTAGATGACTGTACTTGTTGACTGACTTGGTACGATTAAGGCATTTGCAGTTACACTTATTATTCAACAGTCTTAATCAATATGTGCGGGGCTCAGAAGAGTGGGCTAGCTTCAAGATATTATGTTTATAATTTTAGTGATAAGAGAGTTAGCGCTCTTATAGCTAGTGTCACATCATTTAATATGCGTACACATCCGCTAATATGAACCTTACGCTAAAATGCTATAATATGTAAGAAAGAAG
Organism: Copidosoma aretas; assembly: GCA_030522625.1. Lineage (NCBI taxonomy): Eukaryota > Metazoa > Arthropoda > Insecta > Hymenoptera > Encyrtidae > Copidosoma > Copidosoma aretas. Next base: position 14,794 of record JAPYYV010003676.1, read on the forward strand.
GTATGAACATCATGTTACTCGTGCGTTGTACACAACGCGCTTGCCTCTGCTAATCATATCTCTGGCTCCAAATGAAAACAAAATGCGTTCGAGTAAGCAGGCATAGAAAGACCGCGTCGAAAATGAGGAAATACATAAGCTGCTAAGAGAGCGGGTCATATTTTGTGTCGAGCAGTGCGAAGTATTGGAGTCGATGTGAGCTGCGTTGTTCCCAACCGCATACAACCCGTCCTAATATTCACTTACTCTTTCTCTCTCTCTCTCTCTCTCTGCCTCTCATGCCCTCCTCTACAACATTCTCCGCAATGACTCGTCTACACAAACATTTACCACCACCTCCTCTAATTTACGCTCTTGCCCCCGCCTCGACAACATTCTCCGCGATGACGTATACATTTTTGCCGTCACCTAACAGCATTTAAGTCGACAAAGCCCCGCATCATTCGATACCCCCGTAATGATAAGACGAACCAGGCATAGTGATGCGATCGCGCGTATAGACAACGACTCGTAACACTTGATACGCGCGTACACACCCGCTGATATAAATTCTACGCCAGAATATTATAATGCGTAAGAAAGAAGAGTTATTAGCATCGCGTTACTCGTGCATAGCGTTGTACACGACGCGCTTGCCTCTGCGAATCATATCTTTCGCTCCAAATGAAAACAAAAATGCGTTCAAGTAAGCAGGCATAGAAGGACTGCGTCGAGGATGAGAAAATTCATAAGCTGCTATGAGAGCAGGCGTCCCGAGCAGTACGGGAGATTGAAGTCGATGCGAGTTGCACCGTTTACAACCTCATACATCCCATCCTAATAAATTGTCGGCTTGACCTCTGAAAAAAAAAACGTTCCATCGTCGCTAGTTGCTGTTTAAAGTCATTTCACTTTGATTGACAGCGTAATTTGATGTCTTTATCTGGAACAAGAAGCCGGATAAAGACCTTAAACCTTTTATCTGATGGATACAGATCTTTTTAAGACTCTAATCCTATAATCACTTTTTTCTAACAGTCACTTTGACACGTGAAACATTACGCCACCAACTTGTAACTTTATTATGATAATTCATTAAAAAAAATTAGAAAAGATGAGGACTAATATATTAATTGTAAGAATTGATAGTGAGCAGTGCGTTTAGTTTTCTTCTGCTCTGACATAAGGGAGCTACAGTTATTAGTATATAAAGCTTGTAATTTGAAAAGAACAAAACCTAATATGCATGACTAAAAGGATGTAAGTGCGAATTTGTGAACTGTATAAAGTGATGACCGATTCTCGAGCGGTATGCGATATTGTAAGAAGAAAAAAAAAAAAAAAAAAATATGTCTCTATATGTGTTCATAAACAAGACAAGTCGTTGAGAATTAAACTCTGCCTAATTATTTTTTTTTTCGAGTATATAAGATGTCGGAGAATACTTAGTAATATATGTTTGCTTGCAAATTCATGCTTGCTCTTAATTTTTATATATATAGTTGGAGTACATAATATACCTCTAGCTTAAATATCTTTGACAGTTAAGAACTTATCGCTGCTAGAAAGGTTTACAGTCCTTAAGATGCTTTTGGGTGAGCAAGCAGCCGTTCCCAACAATGATCCATCACCTAGCACCGAAAGCGCGGTTTTACCAGTAGTGAATCCTTGCTTGGATTCTGTGTTAATGGCTAGATGTCGTAGATTATTCCTTTTTGGTTGTGCTAAAGAAAACGTAATCGCAGAAATTTTAGTGTGGAAAAATCATCATCATTTTTTTCAATTGTGGATTGTTCCTGTAAATCAAGTAAATAACATATATCCAGCACTTATTACTAAGAAAAACAGATAGTATTTATGTAGAACCTTTTTTAGAGCAAATAATAATCCAAATCCTTTGCATGCTGTTTTATATTTAACAAAAGATAGTGATTCTGTTATGAGGTGTTGTGAACTTAATAGATATGGTGCAGAGGACAGAAAAAGATTTTTTTTTTGACGTGTCATATTTAAATGATAGATGGTGATTCATCCTTAATAGCAGTAGATCTTTAATTGAAAAAGTTAAAAAAAAATGACTTATTTAAAAATATATAAAAATTTCTCCTGTTTATTATTGAATACATATAATTTCAGAATATTCAAGATGTGCTTTGTCGACGAAATTAACGATAATTTAAAAGATGATGGGGTGAAAAATAAAGTGTAGATATGATTTAAAAAGTGAAGAAAAAAAAGTGAAAAATGTCAGGTTTTAGTAAAGTTGTTTAATGACAATTGTATGTTTTATAAGATGTAAAATGAGTAATCCTACATTATAGAGTAATAAAAAATGCTTTAATTCCTATTAAATTCTTTAGCAACTTTAATTGTAATCCTAACAGTTTAATAATCAATTTTTTTTTTATGATAAGTTACAACTGTTAAATACATTTCTATGATTGTAATATAGTAATTAAAGGATCAATTTTTCAATATACATTTATTATCATACACTGCTTACATCCCTGTTTATTTTTCATAAAACCTTGCATACTGCACTTATACATATAGGTGTATTTCACAATAATTGTTTTCTTCATTATAGTAATAGTAGCCTTGTCACTTGAAGATGAGACTTTAGCGTTTCTAGGTAATATTACTATGCCATGACTACTATTTACTATGATGGTGCGTTAACGTGCAGGAACTGTTCTGCTGTGGTGGACGATTCTAGGCATGCAGCGTTTGCATGCCTGAGTCGTTTGCCGCATCTCACCTTGTAAGTGGCATGCGTGCACTGCGCGCGCGCGCATGTGTGTGTGTATGTGTGTGTGTTTGTGTGTGAGTCAGCTTCTGTTTTCCGAGTATACAGCCTTCACACAAGCGAATAGACTCAAACACCCAACGAAATTCAAGGATGAACAAAAAAAAATATAGAAGCGCTACGGAAATTCATCAAATAAGATAGGATGCATCCACAGTCGTGCATATTTAAGCATTTTTAGACTTACTTGCGCTTGGATTTGTTGATAATTTGCTTATAGTCAGGCAAACGGCAACATATATTTCTTATATTTTTAATATCCAGGTTGTTAACAATGATATAAGGGGATACTTTACCAACTGGCTTACAAAGCGAAAACAGAATTCAATTATTTATAGGTCAACTGCAGTTTAAATTAGATGTAAAAAGTTGCTGGACACGATGGACCCTGATATGTAAGCTAACTTAAATGTCACGCAAAAGAGGATAGAGGAAGATAAGTGGCGAGCAATAAATCCGATACTGGTAAATTATCCCTAAAATATCGGAATAAAGTTTGCCACATTACTGATCCTGAACTAATGCTGCACAGAGTCGAAATAATCAGAATAGGTGATTTTAAATCAGATGTGCATTAGATATGCATCAAACTATACTCAATAAGGTTCGACCCAAAAAGACAAACTGCTACGGAATTCTGTGATTAGTTTGATGAATTAGTGACCGGTTAAAGTGATGTAAGTCAAACGTACGTGTTTTCTTAAGATAAAAAACGAGATATCTTTTACCTTGCATTTATTAAGAGTAATCAAGATATAGGATTCATGGATTTACAGAAATAGATTGTAAAATCGCCGCTGCAGCTCCAACTCTAAATGTTGCCTACGCCAGCACTTTGTCCTACAAATGCAACGATAAGTAACACCTGACTAAGGTCTACCCAAAAAAGGAGCAGGATCTTTACAAATGCTATGATGTTACGTGTGGTGATTTCGATGTTTGTCAATCTAAAACTCTGCTTTCTACATAAGCGAAGGAAGACTCGATTAATGACTGTAGCAAAAGGACTGCAGGGGACTCCGGTGCTAATGAACATGTTGCTAAATCTAAATTATTTTTCAGAAACTTTAAAGATCGTGTGGGAAAATTCATAAAATATGCTAACAGAAATTTCTCCGCGGACTTGAGAGCGGAAGAAAAAGGGTATGTTTTCGGTGGTCATAACAAAAATGAAATAGACTTGGACGAAGTGACTTACGCTAAGGCGCTTGCCGACAATTTGCTCTCGCTTTGCCGCTTTGCTGACAGAGGTATAAATAGTAACTAAGGTAATAAAAAGCTAGATATCTATGACTAGAAATTAAGTAAGACTATTACGTCAGGTACTTACAAAAGTCCTCATTATATAGCAAAACTTATAAAAGATAGTCAGAGTACAGAAAATCATGAGAAATGTTAAGAAATCTTAGTTCACTAAGACATTAAAAATACTGGACATATGACTACGTAAGCTGCAGAGAAAATAGAAAAAAGATAGCACGCTGATATAAACGATAACCATAATAGCTTGGTACCTTTAAATAATTTATCCAAAAGAATTTGATCTAAAATGTGAAAACTATAAGTTATAGAAAAACTCACTATAGTATAGATTTAGAAAGTAACAAAATTCTAGAAGCTCAAAGCCTTATATTAGGAACATATAAGATGCATGAGATAAACAACTTAGCTGTGATCTGGCACGCCAGGTTAAAGAATGCTTCAGTTAAATACCTCAGGACCTTGCAAAAGATATAGCCCGAAGAATAATTTTTAAACAAAGCTGTGATCGATGGTCTTATAACTACATGTGTGGTTTGTCAGATTGCCAAGATCAAGAGATCTTCTTAATACGCAAAAATAGAGGGCCAATAAACTGCTTAAGATAGAACATGCCGATACTATTGGTCCGATTAGCCCGTTCTCATATCCAAAAATATTAATGTTCATAATATTATACACGGACGATGATAAGAGATTTATCATGTCATATTCAGTAAAGTTTCAAGGCAAAGCAGGACGTTGCCTGAACGACTTCGTAATGAGTGTGCAAAATTTTCGTTGCAAAAATATGCGATTTCCTGCCTTGGGCCTTTTTGGAATCCTGGTACACCCTCGGTAAAAAAAATAACATCCGTTACTTATTCGTAAAGGCTTTACTATGAAACTTGATACGGCCCTCGCCTATTAACGCACACAATGTTCACTGGAGGGGAAACAGTGGAAGTCTCTTTAAGTTTGGAATATAGAGTTTTTACTGTCCTGGCCTGACAAAAGTGTTGTAAAGTGACACCAGTACTGTACAGGATAACGTGCGAGCATATATGTATGACTCTGGACTTAGAAAGAACACGTGGATCCTAGCTTTAAGTGCAACAACGTATACCTATAATTGTATACCCTACAGATCAAACGACATTAGAGCTTTGTTAAAGAAGTCGGCTCCTTAAGCTACGATATACATATTTTTATTTAAGAGATTTGTTTGTGTTGTGTTCATAAAAATTTACAGTAATAATGTGCACAAGTTTGGCCCGCGAGGGAAATAAATTGTTTTGATTAGCTACACGCCGCAGATATTTTTGAACCCAGTACAAGGAAAATTCTATAAAAGTCAAGATGTCAGATTGCATGGTAGCCAAATGCCTCGTCATCGAATTAGTGACGCGCATGAATGGATTAACGAGATTCCCTCTAGTTCGACGTTTTTGAGGCAGTTCAGGTTAAGGCCTGGGGAACTAAGGAGTCGGTGATCCACGATTGCAACTGGTTACGATGCGAGGTGTGAGGACCAAATTTGAGTAGGTTCAGGTTCCTGGCTACCGCGAAGTAGGCGTGAGAGAAGTGGATAGTTGATCTATATTTGAGCTCAATCGCTGAAAACTAAATCTCGAATCATTGGCAAAATTTTCTCCTGAACGGGGGTGAGAGCGTGGAGTGGGACACGCTGAGAAACTTAGGTCCCACGGAGTCGATTTGGACTGACGGACCGATGAGCTTGAGCTGTTTTTTGGTTTGTACATATTTCCCCCATCACAGACATAAGGCAGTTGTGTAAGACTCTTTTGAAAGCAAATGGCATGTGACGCCATAAGCTCACCGATCTGGCTTAGAGCCGTTTAAAAGCTTCGCCAACTCGTCAGAGTGGCAGTTCGAAAGCGCTTCGAGGGGACTTGATCCCATCGATACTAAAGGAAGGTGGTGCCAAAAAGATCACCAATATTGAAAGCATCACAGGTGGAGTGACCTCATTACTCAAAAGCCACGTAATTTTTCTCGCTCCGTTGGGTGGCCGGGACAAGTTAGTCGCGGTTAGATAAGATTGAAGGAAATTTTATGCTAATCATTTTTATACCTCAAATGATTCCGGGGCAGAAGCTGGATCCCGCTGAAAATGGCGCCGGCCTGACCTCGATACGAATCGAAAAACTTTCGTTAAAGAAAGAAATGACTTGACCACTCGGCTTGTCAACGTAGATGATAGTGCAGAACGGATGGGTAAAAGTACGCGTTGACGATCGGCTCTCCTTTTGCACTTAGTGCAAATTTATAAGGTACTGTTTCAAAGAGTGAATCTTCATGGAGTGGACATTTTTTTTTAGCGATAACATTTCCTTACAAGTTTTAACGCTGCTTCGACATCTCCATTACTTTCCAAAGTCGTTTAAGGAATTCATCAGGGGACTGTGTTTCCCCTTTGCTGCTTAGAAATTTCACCGAGCAAATTAGCACAGGATTTTCTTGACCAAAAGTGCTTTGCTCGGAGGGCTTTAAATTAGCCTGGGCCCGAGCGGGGCCTAGTGAACACGCTTCCCCGTTGCTCCCCGCGGACTGATACAGATGAGCAGCCCGCCTGCGGGCAGCTTGTTAGTGTTAGACAAAAGTGTTCATTCCGATGAGCAAGGAAACCTGTTGCAGCAGAGCAAGCTCTGCTGTAATAGGTTAAATTGTTTCGCTTAAGGAAGCCTGAATTTTTCCAATGTCGTTCCCTGTAATTGTGGTTTTGCCTGGTTGTGGATAGTTCAAGCCCGTCACGGTGCGTCCGAACCCTCTTTATGGCCTACATGGCGTGTGCTCAAATAACGAGCCCTTGAGCTTACAATGTCAGATTGCATAAAAGATTGGTTCTTGGAGACATGTGTGGGAAATAAAAGATAACAAGCTAGGTAAATAGAAAGATAGACATAGAACGAAATAACAGGATTAATAAATTTACTTCAATTTCGAAAAATGTTGAACTCCGGAGCATCTAGATTAGAAGCCTGAGACTTTAAAAAGTATGATACTCGTAAAGCTCAAGTTCTTACACCTAAGTTGCCCAATTTCGAAGTGTAAGACCTCGAGGTTGGGGCTGTGTGTGTTCAATACTATTTAAAGTCACAGGCCTCCTATGAAGTTGTTTTGGACCTCTTATTTATATGTTTAGCACGTTAAATAGTTTTGCAGTCATGCTATACTGAATTAAAATAGGTTTTTTTTTTGGGAGTATAAATGTTTAATGCTTTCAAAATCTGAGGGATCCAATCATTTAACGTGGTCGTTATCGATGTTTCTCCGTGTACTACTATCAACGATGCAAGTTTTACTAAAGCAATTGACTTAACCAAATTTGTTGGATTGCTTTAACCTTAATATAACCTTCAACAGTCAATTAAAAAAATCTAAGATGAAATGGCATGCACACTAATTGCTGGCTTACGCAAGGATACTGCAATTTGAAGAAAAGTAGTTGCAACTAACGAGCGAGAAAAATGGCTTAGGGCCGTTGACGAAGAACCGAAGTCAATGCCTACGAATCAGGTACGGAAAATGGTTGATAGGTCAACAGTAAATTCTAACAGCTGCCAACCAATCATTATCGACTACAGATAATTTTAAGTAAAGAGATAGAGCAAGATTGAAGCACGCAATTTAAGGCGTGTCTGGCGATTCGTGGTTTGTAAAGAAAAACAAGTATGACCTACAAAAGATATATGCAGCAGTTCAGACTAAGCTATCGTAAGATCTTTAATCTTTATTATAAATAAATACGAGCTTAAGGCTTAAAAACTTTTTCTTAAGACTGCCTTTTTGAATAAAAAAATGGAGAAGGATATTTACATGAAGATCGTAATTTTTTTAAGTAGATCTTGCTTCACATCGATCTCGTCAGCGTTACCTCGCTCGGATCGTCTTTTTTTATTAACATTATAATAATAAAACTCTTTTATTGTTTGACAAGTTATCTATTTCAAATAAAAAATTTTAAAAAACAAATGTACTTGTACACCAAATCTGACTCTTTTTGGTAGAAACGTAAAATGTTATTTCTTCTTCGGGCATTTTCGCAACTCTGGTTCCCCGTCAGTAGCAATAATAGGATTTGCCACTGCTAAGATAAAAATTAGATCTAGCTCGATGCCGTGGAAGAGTAGTGTGCTTTAGGCAAATTAAGTTAGTTCATTTCATGGTATATTAAACACACAAATATAGAATCACTTTACTATTCACACTTAGTAATTTATAAAACTAAGCACGTTTATCCAGCATAATCTTTCTAGCTATGCAAGTTAACGTATTATTCATAACGATAACTCACTGTTAAGCTACATCTATATCGAATGTAACTAAATACGCAGGGACTGCTTGCTCAAAGAGCATGACCGCAAGGGCAGGCAGACAAAGGAGAAGAGAGGGAGGGTAAGTAAGGGGGGTGCCGGGGCGCGGCTCTTCCTTCTTGCTTGCTCAGACTTATTCGTTATGGCAGACGCCACTACTGTTACAAGGCGCCTGCAGAGCAGGCAAACTGCGCCATACATAGCAGCCACTTATGTGCATCTGACCTGGGCGGTCCCAACAGTCCCTCGGGCATTGCTTGGCAAGTGCCCCGAGACCCAGGGATCACCCTTAAGAGATGCAAATTTGTGACAAAAACTACTGTACATTATTATTATTTAATAAATAACAATTTTTCTGAAAAGATGTTAGGACAGCCTGACTTATACCCATCTTATAGAGTGCAAATTGTAGCTATTTATCATATATATTATATCATTATAACAAATCTTGATAAAACTAATTTAATGTACATAGATCACATTACACCTGCTTGTGATAACACGGCAAAAATAACTGAACATCGTAAAACCAACGTTAATATTTCCGATTGAAGCTATAATGTGCCATGTCTTATTCACCTTGTTCAAAGGTAGAAAAGCCCGACATATAGACATATAGATCATTTACAAAAGACTGGAGGTATAAGCCAAATAATATACTTGCAAGCATGCATTAATTAAAGACACAACAAATTCATATACTCAACCAAACTTATATTCATTCAAAATTCATATTGAAAATCAGCACAACTATGTTACCCTGCTATTCAACTACCTAATTAAACATATTTAACTCTAGCCCTACCGGTGTTGGGTCGGCAACTGCTGCTCAGTACGATGCTCTAGGCGTAAGGGATATAGAAACAGAGGATGAGCCTACCGTGTCAACGAGATCTGGTCGCAGAGGCGTTGTAGATTTCACGGGCACTGGGAGATCCGACGGACAAGTGGGTGCTCAAACGTAAATCTCCCTGGTGGTAATTTATGGCACAGGCGATCGCAGTTGCTGCTGCTGACCAGCAGATTTTTTGAGGCTGCCCTCAACAACAAGCTTTACACACGCTGTAGCAAAACTTTTCACACACAGGTTGTGTAATCACACAGTCCCGTACTAGACGTCTATCCTGCGCGCAGACAAAAGTGAGAGTGTCTCTCTCACTGGCTTACCTGTGCTCGCCGCTCAAGTGCCCTATCTATCTATATATATCAGTGTGTGGGCCGATCCGCTGTTGCGTATCATGCCGACTGTTGACAATACGGCTAATAGCAGAAGTAAGTTGGGTATGGTAGAGGGACATGCGAGAAGGTAGGAGTGTTGATCGTCTAACCACCTCTCCTCTTGTCTGCTGATTACTATGACGTGGATTTGCCACTTCACAAAACATTTTAAGGGCCAACGCACTTCTTAGACATTTAAATGAATCAAGATAGTAAACAAAATATAATAAAAGTGTTCCAATCAAAGTATGTAGAAAAACTCGTCCAGTAATTCCACATGAATGGCGTTACTACTGGACAGACTCCGACGATTCCAAGGAACGAAAAATCTAATAATACAGGGGATAGAAAATTAAAGCAAGCATAAATAGTGAAGAAAAGAAAATTATTATACAGAAAATCTATCGGGAATATTCTGTAGCTAGCATGGGCAATAAAAGCATTATAAAGCCAATCTTGTTAGTTCACACAAGGCAACAAAAATAAAACGTTAAGTCCAATGAAATAGACAGAGCCATACAAGTTTCCGACCTTTCTTCACTTGATAAGAATATTGGAATTACGTGATCAATGCTGCATGTAAGTGGCTACCTTAATAAACATATAAAAACAAATCTTGTAATAGTAGTATCGATCATACAGAATAAGATCCAGACAGATCGCTTTTAAATAATCGTAAGGTTACCATATTTTCCTATAAATGTACATTAATCAGGTAGATATTCGGAGCAGCTTATTATGGATGTGATTTTAAAGATCCATAATAAATAGAACAATATCATACAGTAAGGGAGAAGTAGACCGGATAATTTGGATAACACTAACGTTATGTATCAAATTCTATTTGGTAACTGTCCAGTTAAATACGCAGAAGTAACAAAAAAAGTGTTGGATGGGAGAACACTTAAACTGCGAGCGCGCAACTTACTCGATACGTCTAATTATTTTTTCGGTGTTTGAAAAAGGAAGTTGATCGGTCTATATATATCATCTGTATCTTATTTTATGTATCATTAGTCATAATACTATGAATTGATTGATAAAAGAGCCAAAAAAGGTCGACACACTAGTTTTCGAAGCTTTGCTAAAAATTATGTGATTTATTTGGTAATATTGAGGGCAAGGAAAACCTAATTTTGAAACAGTTCTCTTTTTATACGCAAGAATAAGTTTTATTCGTAGATTCATCGATAAATTACAATGTACCCGTACAGCTCAAATTATTAATCATACTAACATAATAGATTACATAAGTTAAAAGTCCGAATATATTGTACATATTTTACAATTTCGTTTGTAATAATAAAGACAAGAATACAAAGCACTTGTCCCTTACTAACACGTAAATATCACCGTTAATATCGTCTGTGCTCTGGCCGAGTAATGAGATGTTTGCTTGATATTCTGTCAGCTTAAATTTTTGTGCCAGATGCCACGATTATTTTTCACATTTTAAAATTTCTATTTTTATGATGAATATTTATTAATAATTAAATATATGTACAACACCTAATAACATTTTTTTATGTGGAAAATTTTTCACTTTATATATATTAATAAGTACGATCCAGAAACATTTATAGCGATTTTAATCTTTTCTGAAGGACTGATGACTGTTTCCAAATATATAATTTTTAAACATTTTAAAATCAGACAGTGCTACGTAGGATGCCTATATGATTACAAATGTGTATCAACATAAAGAGTCTAGGCTGTCCCAATATTTTAAAACTTTTAAAAACCACCCGTGCCGTTATCACTAAACTTATTTTAATTTGAAATTAAAAAGATTCTGACAAAAAAAAACTAGAACATATAATTGTATGCCATGCAAATGGAATAAAATTCTGTAAAGTATATCAACAGGCAACTAACTCCTTTAAAAATGTTTCTCATTGTCTCTCAGACCGTAAAAGGTTTTGGGATAAGTGAAAGGTGGTACTACTTAAGTGAAATTAAATGGTAAATCTAAATGAAAACTTATTTTAGTGAATCTTTAATATTTGAAGGGTTAAATATAAAATTTAGCGCTGTTTTTGGGTCATTTAAGAAAAATGTACTGCGAAAGACAACTTAAGTATGAAGATAATAATGTAAAACAACAGAGAGATATAAGCAATATGTAAAATTCACAAGCCAAGATAATATACATTAAGCAAACATAATACGTGCGAATACAATGCACATAATGAGATATTAATAGCGTATATCAACGATTAACAGCAACTTGAGAAACAGTAGGTAAAAACGGGTTGTTGGGTTTCATAATGCTTACGTCACATCGCCAATAGAAATATACAGACAAATATTTGTTTTCCAGAACTCTTTAATAATAACACTGACAATATTTAGGGTTTATAAAAAACGAAGAAGATAGTTTTAGACCTCTAAAAAATATTTTTATCGTACGTTGCCCAAAGAATGAAAAGACTTTTTAAAAAAAACCGAAAAACAAGGATTTATGTAATACCTTGAACACTTGAATAATTATTTTGTAAGTGATTTAATATATACACTTGCTTACCATTACCTTAATACGCTCAAGTAAGATGTAAATGTGACTTGCTTTGTAAGATAATTGTATTTATACTTATGATCAATAGACGAATTGATTGTGCTTATCCAGAAAACCAAAAATCAAGCGTAGAATATAAAAAATCTATCTGCCAGAAGTGCTTCGAAACTTAGGTTGAGAAATAAAAAAAAAGTCAGCGAAATAAAACTTCAATATGATCTGGTATACTAAACAATGAAATTTCTGTTTACACCTTAATACCTAATTCATTGATTAGTATACAACAAGATACTATCATTTGCTAAACATAACTTTAAAATACAGTAAATACGGCCACAAAAATACGTATGCATGACTTTGTTTATTCAAATAATAATATTCTCCGTGAATAATGTGTAAATTAATCTACTCTCAAGAAACCCACGGACATCTTATTGTAGATAAATATTTGAGACAATAATAGGATCCCAACCACGGTTGTCTGACTGTTGATAATTGTTGTACGCTGCTGATATTCAATCATATGCATAATACTTGCACGTTACATATTTGCTAAATAATATTTCATCTATGCCTGTGAATTTTATCTATCGTTTTATATCTTTCTGTAGTTGAATACCAAAACCTTGATTCCTAAGTTTTCGTTCATAGTACATTTGCCTCAAATGACCAAAAAATGAAGTAAAATGTTACATTTAACCCTGTAAATCTTATATATGGACCAACATAAGTTTAAATCCATATTTTACAACAAATTTTAAAGTAATTTATTTTTATAGTGCTGAAAGCAATCTTATATTCTAGTTCGTTTCGTAAGAATATTTATTTTTATTTTTAGCATAGAAAGTTGGCAGGGAGTAAAACGGGTGGTTTAAAAAATTTGTAAATGAGGGACACCCTGGACTACCCATATTAATCGTAACTGCACAATGCCTTTAAAAGCTTGCGTGCTTCAGCAAGACGCAACAAAAGGAAGGGAAAGGCCGTAAGTCGTCTAAGTGCAGATGACGGGGAGATTAGCTAGGGCCCTGCGCACTACAGCTGTATGACGAGCGATTGTGCTTCTTTTCGGGAGCAACAGTTAACGTAAGAGAGATTTGCGTGAATCCATGGGTAAACGTGAGTTCACAGCACCAGGAGAAAGACCTGGTAAATAACCATCAGGAATGAGAGAGACAGGGTAGTCTTCATCGCAGAATGCCTTTAGTATTGACCAACGTTGTCTGCCTGCGTTAACGTCGCATGCCGTTTCCAATGGAGTCTGCGAGCTCGATTGCGTACATCTACACACTTACACGACTATCCGCTTGCTTACTGTAAATTATATTTATTGTCTTAATATATTCACGTATTCCAATCAATCTTTTGTGTGTTGTGCCGTCCGTTCCGTTCTCAGTACACCAAGTAAGTCGAGAGGCTTGTACCTGGAGGTAGCTAGAACACGTAAGAGCACCAACTGACCAGAGTCTATGCTTAAGAAGTCCGTACATTGTGCTGCGGAGTGCATTGCCGAGGGTGCCTGGGCGACCCCGGCCCGGTCGGAGTTCAGACGTCCCACTCTGTATTACCCGCCTCGAGCATACATGCACCCCGTAACAGATTGTCACCCGAAAATAAGCAACGTCAGCTGGTGCTAGAATACCGTCTACTGGAACTTTAGACGTGTATGTCTATAGCGTAGGAGCCATTCTAAGAAAACTACAGCACATTAGGCCGCACCGACGCGGGTAGCACTTCTTTGGTAGACAACAAGGACGAGCCCAAACAAGATCCATGACCTTCGAGATCGCAACATCATCAAGGGTGGCGCGGTAGTCACCGCCTCCGTCACCCAAAGAAAAAGGACGTTGGGGCTCAAGTTCAAGCTCCCCAAGATGGAAGCAAGGACACAGTTTAGGCTCGAGAGACTCGACACCCCGTTAATGTTTAAAAATTATATATTTGGAAACAGTCATCAGTCCTTCAGAAAAGACTGAAATCGCTATAAATGTTTCTATCCATGTAATCGACTCCGTTGTTATAAATGGAACGGTCAGGGGCATTATGCAAACGAGTGTCACAAAAGGCGTCAGAAAAATGACCGAAAGCATGCGTAAGCAAGGCCCGTCTGAGTAATTTTATGTAATTACAATTGTTGTTACGCATGTAAATACGCTTGTGATAACATTTGTAATTCCTCTTGGAATTCCAGTTGGAACTACACATGTAATCTTGGAATGGAAATTCCAAGCATCATTCCAAGTGTCATTCCAAGTGTCATGCCAACTGTCATTCCAAGTGTTATTCTAAATGAAATTCCATTTGATATTACTTATGAAATTCCTTGGGGAATCACAAGTTCGTTTTTTATCAATTAAACAACAAGTAAGTTTTATTTTTCTTACTTTTACATGTTATACATATTATAAACAAATTAATAATCTCGAAGTTTGATTTCAATATACTTTTTTATCATCCGGACAATGTACATAGCAGTAGAAACATTGTATTACATAATTTGTTCTACAATTTGTGAGTAATTTACAATAGTAATGTAGCCTACAAAATACATTTTACCTAATTTTAATAAACCATGCTTCTTGACGAATTTTTTTGTAGATATCACTTAAACTGCTAGAGATGCCTTATAATGGCTAAAATTAGGCGACAGTTTTTCCGTGTGGAAGTGAGTCCTCGACTATCGCTAAATAACTGCTCATTTTTAAGGTGCATTTTCATACACGCTAGAATCCAGCGTCTAGTGTGTAGCGTATTGGTCACGTGACATATTGAGCGTACAAACTGAACAGTGTTATGTTGACAAATGCATTACCGACATCTATCACGTAACCAATACGGTACACGCTAGACGCTTTATTCTTGTGTGTATGAAAATGCACCTTTAGACCCTTGTTACGATAAAGATTAGGCAAGAAATCAAGTAGCGGAACTTTTAAACAACTAAATAACCAAAAGTCAAAAAATTTCTTCAATTCTCTGATCACAGCATTTTTTAAGTTGTTTTAAAAATAAACAATTAAAACTACATAAAAAGAAGTGCGATTCTTAATCATTTAAATAAGAATTTCATAGAAACGAATTGGAAGAAAGAGAAAATTGATAGTGATGGTACCATAGAGTGTCAAAAATATTGATGCACGATGCTACGTTTTTGAATACTGAAAATGTAATCTAATTTTTACATCCATTATTAAATAAAAAACGAATAAAAATGCATCATTTATACAATTGATTAAGTACATCAGCAACATTAATAGAGTAGTACATTTGGTAAAGTTATCATAAATGATCCGAATTCTATATTAACTAATACACTAATTTTAGCTATTTTACTTGTATCTGCTACAATTATCTCATAACTTACTGATCTAGCACTATATATAAAATTAGTTATACGTTTGTGGGTGTTGACAAAGTCACAGAGAGTGACTTCTTTTTTCTCGGTAATGTCTACTAAAAAGTAGATGATTTGTAGGATCGTACCATCATGTAGCAACGCATAGCTGTTATCTGATCGCTGGTTTTGTCGTATCGACGAGGAATATAGACAATCTTCAATAACTGCCCTTTCATACGCTACAGTTCTCATACTTATTCGATACTGTTCGAGATGAACTTTATCCAGCTGCTTTTCTATTCTTAAATAGGTAACTGATGATATTTTCACACTTTTATGTATTCTTTTGACAGTCAACTCCTCACAATACTCCCCTACAACTTTAGAGGCACGAGGAAATATTCTTTGTCGTAGATAAAAAATTTATTGTTGTATGTTTATGTCTCTAACAATTTGTAAACAAACGCCCCTAGCACTATGAATAGCATTCAACATGTAATAATTGGCTGATTCAAAGGGAAATGTCGAGTGGCACCACAGTGGGCCCCAGTTCTTGACACAGTCTGATAAGTGTAGTAACAAGTGAATGTTATAATTCATTAAAACTTTACCAAAATTATTTTCGGTAAGGAAAACAGATTCATGTAAGTCTTGATCGACTATTTTCAATTCGTCTTTGGTGATACGAGTTTTAAATGGTGTATGTAAGCTTTGTACATATAATTTCCAGTATTTGAACAATTTCATGGATATTACTGATTGGAAAATAGGTATACTATAAAAAAGGGTAGAATTTTGCCATTCTTTTCCTTTCCAGTCTGATACATCTTTAAAAGACCTTGCTAATCGTTAAACTTAGTGTGGAAATTTAATGTTAAGTACATTATCGTTTTATTTTTCTCGTTGTATCGGTGACATTAATTTTAGAAAACTAATAGTTATTTGTTATGACACACCCAGTAGACAACAGTGAAGGTAGTCCGTAATGAAACTGTCAACAATATCGAAATTGCGTGAATTAATCAACGGTGACACATTAATCACACCGTAATTATGATATTTTGTGTTATTACTACTATTGCACACCAATTTATTCATACATGCCACCATCAGCTCAGTTGATCTTTTGTGTGCACACATTAGGGATTGGATACCTCATGCTGCCTTCCACGAATTTTCCTAAAATAAGACACCAGTTGCATGCACAGATCCCATTAAATTGTTTAACTCCCTGCATGGGAGCATTCATTGTTTATACCACATGGTATTCCATCATTTGATAATTTATTGATAATATTTGTGAGAAGTTTTCAAAAATAATTGCATCTCTTGCTTGCTTCTGCCGAACCAAATACCACACGTCAATATCCTTTTAGATCTTACATCAGCAGGCAGTTCGTTTATTTGGAGATACAGTGGCCACACTAAAAATTAGAGCACTTAAATCTTAGTGCACCATCACAATTTAAAATTGTGGTAATATATGACACTTTTTCTAAAGCAGGCAATTTAGAAACAAATAATTTGTCCAATTTTCCGTCATAAATGTCTTTCAGCACTTTATCATATTTTCTGTCCTTCACTACATGCTCGTAATATTTATCATTTTCTTTCACCAAGCGTTTTATACTTGATAAAGGGTCGATGAGAATAAAAATATTTGGGGAAGATGGATTTAGCAAATCTATAAGCTCGCCACACATACCACATTGCATAGAAAAGTTATAGTCGCTTACTGCCCCAATATATATATACTACAATAAGGAAAAATTCCGTGATACTAAATTGTATCTTTAGAGTTTAGGAAATTATCTAGTGCGTGACAACTTTTAGGCAAGATCAATTCAGAAAATGTATTATTTATAAGTCTTAAGGTACTTGACAACTGAATAGATAAAGTTTCGTATTTTATACAGTGCTCAAGGACCATTAGAAAAAGCTCTCCAGGTGATTTATCAACTGATACCTTGATAACGTTCAAAAAATCATCGTGAGACAATAATTCATCTATATCCTCACAATGCCATAACTTTTGTATGTGATTTTGGCTTATCTCTTATTTCATTTAAGTAGGTAAACAGAGCGAGTACGAGCCCACCCCTCCACCGTGTGAGCTAGTCAACCTCCCTAGCCTGACTTGTGCCCGTAGCGAGTGTGGTTGCCGGACTTGTGCTCGTCCCGCCCATGTGCTTGTAGCAAGTATGGTTGCCGTACTTGTGCTCGTCCCGCCCATATGCCCGTAGCGAGTGTGTTTGCCGAACGGTGCCGGACTACTGTCGCGATAGCGCTCTACTCTATCAAATCTATACCAACATCGCACTGCCTTATCGATATTAGATGCACTCCCCTCTCCTCCCCATTTCGATGCTTGGAGTGGGGGAGGACAGTATAAGAAATTAAATGGTCTGTGGAGAGCTCGCAGTCGACAGCAAGTTGTCTGAGCGGTCAGACCTACTGTAGGGATGAGGAATATAGATTTCCTGGACCATCCAGGGTGAACCTGAAGGTCATCCACAGGGAGTGAACTTCCACTCTTTGGAATAGTATTCCACACCCCGCTGCCGTGGTTCCCGCAGTGGTCCGGACTATCCAGGGTGCATCTGGAGGTCATCCGCAGGGAGTAAGCTTTCCAACAACCAGAAAGTTTTTCAAGGACCGGTCTCATGCTTCACCACGGTTGAAAAAAAAATTAAGTGATGGGAGCACCAACCTACCCCCACCAGTAAAGAACAACCATTTATTTTCTTCTCCTAAAACTTTCTTTTTTTATATTTTAATTTATTACATCAATTTTTTACCAATCATCATCATCATCAAAGTTAGGTATGCCATCTGTATCCGCTGTATCTTTTGAGGTAAGTATCCAATCCTTTAGAGCAGAGGCATTTTTCATAGCGCAAACAGATTTTGCGCTCAATGGATGCACTAAACACGATTCATACATAGAGTTGATTTCACTAATAGCAGGACATCCCAGGTCTTCAGCATTGTAAACATGACTTAAACATAAAAACAGTATGTTAACATAGTTTTAAACATGATTTTTTATGCACTCATATACTATTTATATTACTTACTGTTCAAATAATATTTCTTTGATCCAGTTCTTTTTCTCCAAACCCTTGACACAAATTATTTTTGCATTCTTCAACAAATACTGGATAATAAAAATTACTCTAGAGAAAGAGGTGCTTCCTAAATCCCAGGGTATGCCATGAAAATTTCGCTCAAGCCAAGAATTCACCCTACGTTCCTCGGGTAAAAGTTTCGACCATTTGTATGCAGCACTGAAATGGAATATTTCTGGCTGAGCATTTTCCTTAAGAGGCAAAATAATAAGCTCTTTAGGAATGAAAATATTCGAGGACCTTCTAAGGCCCTGAACATCAACGACGTAGTCCATGATCAAAGAGGTTTAAAGATAACTCAAATATAACCGTACTTGTTAAAATTATGGCTTAAAGATATCCTAATGATATCTCATATGTAGCTTAAAGATGGATGTCTAATCATGTGACTGCCTTCGCTGCCACCGGTAAAGCTTTTAGAGACAATTTTTGTAATGAATATGCGCTATGTAAGGGTTAATAAAAGGTTCATTTCATAGCGCGCGTTGATAGGAGCCCCAACCAAACGCTCTTATTTGTAAGGTACAACCAAACTTATTACCCCTCCTATAAAAGCACGCTAAAGTAAAAATTTAAATTTGTTAACTAGCCACTAGGTGGCGTAAGTAAATTTTTATAGCCGTAAGTTTTTTTATTTACCCCCATTCCGTGGAATCAGGTAAGTCTAGGAGAAACTTTTTGTAAAGTCTCATATTATGATGAGCACAGTTGGCCTTGTATGCTCCATTATGATGTGGGCAAACTGTGGCTAGTTTTATCTTATCAGTTAGAGGATAGCCGAAATCTGTTATATCAGGAGCTCTAAATTTAAACCTCTAACCATTATTTTCTGAAAGAGCTAAACACATACACTTTTCTGGCATCTTGTAGGTGCTCTCGAAGAATCGTGCCAATCGTGTTATATGGGAAATCTCCCGACTCCCACATTATACCATAAAATGAGCATTCCAACCAAGTGTTTTCTCTCTTGTATTTATCTGAGAGTCGTTGCCAGGGAGACGGCTCTTGGAAGAGAAGCACTAGAGGCTCATGATCAGACTGGAGCGGCAGTATAGCCAGTACTTTGAGAACTAAATCGTTGACAGGCTGTTTGAAGCCCTACATATCAACTATGTAATCCATTTATTTTAGTTTTTCATAACTTTTACGTTCAGAAGCAGATTTTTCATTGGATCAAAACTTATCCGTGAATTTTTTCCACCAATATTTGTTATCATCAGCATCTATGGTTAAAAGTTTTTGATACTTCACGACGGTGGTACATTTGCTGATGGTTGGCTTATGCGACATATTTAAAAGATTTTACAATTTTTACTATCTTTTTCCTTTGACTTTTTTTCTACCTACTCCTCAGCGTGTCTCTTCTCAAATTTTTCCCACTCTACTTGTCGTCGTTTACTCTCTTCTTCCTCTCGGCTCTGCTGACCTTTCTCCATGACAGCCAGAAGACGAATGATGTTAGCAGCGCTATACATCAACCCTTATAGCTTTACCACCACCACTCTGCATGAGTTTCTTGACGTCACCACTCTACATGAGTTTCTTGACGTCACCACTCATCGGACTGTACTGAACAATGCGGTCATAAAGAATCAAGCAATGGGCTGATGTGTTGGCGGGAAAATTGTCATGAGATTCAAACTCTAGACGCACATCTACTGGAGCATTCTTCAGCGACTCATTTTGCTTAGAGCAATCGATGAGGATGAGAGGTGCAGAGCTAAGAAAACCATATCTGTCCAAAAAAGGTACGCGATCTATACCGTAATATGAATTCCGAAAATTCATATACGGAATCCGAAAACGTTCCGAAAACAGTCCCGTTGAGGATATACATGAAGAAGAAGAACGACCTCAAGATAATAACAATCACTTGGATTTTTATGGATTTTAAAGGGTTGTGAACGATGATTATGAAAATATGAATAATAAAGTAAGATCAGTGATCCGTTGGAGGCGAGGTGGAAAATTGTATACA